>PVKA01016484.1:0-47830 GCA_004027165.1 Ctenomys sociabilis
GTGTTCATAATCAAGCATTATCAAGTGGAAGCTGCCTTTGGTACTAATGTTCCTGTGACTTCACAGCATATACTATGAGGTGGAAGGAATGGCTAAAAGAGAGAGTGGGGTCAACTTGATGGGACAGACTTCAAGCTGCAAGAACTTCTCATTCTTCTGTTACTGAACAACTCTGGGAACCTGATTAAGACTATGGATCAGCACTGATTCCTAACCCCTTCTGCAACCCTCCTTAGTAAAGGTTCCTAGAAGGAAAGATTCTTGCATTTTAGGAAAAGAAGAAAATTTATTATTTACTGTTGAGTATAAATTGGAGTCAGAAAGTGAGGAATCTCTGACCAACAGGAATCCAGAGTGCAAGGATTGCATTTTTAGCCATTGTTCATCACAGGTCCCTTTGTATTAGGCTGTTGGTAAATACCTGCAGTGGTAGTGATATAATGTCAGGGTTAAAACATTGTATAACTTATAATTTTAATTTCATCTAATTCCACCAAAAATTTCTTTCTTTTTTGTATTTTAGGGAAGGGTCTACAGGGTCTTCAGGGTCTCACTACTGAGCCTGCTTGCAGGCCCTTTAATCTGCTAAGCTATTTGGCAGGTCCTCCACCAAAAATTTCAATGCAGAAAAATATTATGCAGTTAAAGGCTTTGTAATTTATGCCTAGCATTGTATTTCTGATAAAACTAAGTGCTCTCTATAACCTACAATGTATTCGTAAAATGTTTACTTTTTTTCTCTCTAAAATTTAGACCTGAGGGTGCATATACTTTGCTTAAATATGTAGAAATCACTTCAGAATTGTATAAAAAGTTAGCCAAAAAAATGTTGATATAAAATTTTTTGTATGCTTTTCTTTTGTTGTTGTTTCAATTCATTTCATTTTACTACTGGAATCACAATGTTTTCTTTTTTTAAAAAATCCAAGAGACACAGATTCATAGATGTAAAATTTATCTTACTTTGATTACCTTTTAGGATTGAGGCCAATAAAAAAATGTTCTTGAGAGGAGCACCAAGATGGTAGAGGGTATGCAGCAGAGAAAGAGCCTCCAAGAGTTGCTGTCAGAGGCTTAAATATAGCCAAGTGAAGAAGATGAGAAGGAGAGAAGTGGTTACAGCATTCAGGAATGATCTGATGTGTGGATTGAAGCCCATGGACATTGAAGACAGAAACTTCAGGGAAGAAGGAGGTAGCTGGTGGTGTCTTTTCCCTGAGAATAGGACTCACTATGTAAGAGGAGTGATTCAAACATGTGGACACACAATGACTGCTGGCAACGCCACAGTTATCTGTTAGGTTCCTGTTGTTGTGTCCATCTTGTTGGCTAAAGAGCTTGAGGCACACAAGCTTAAGTAACTTGTACAGATTCATGTAGCTCATGATGGTGAAGCCAGTACTTTATTTTGCTCCTGTTATATCCATAAGTATACATATAGTTACATCTACAAATGTAAAACATTTGAAGTATTGAATCTACTTGCAGATGACATAATACTTTACTTGGAAGACCCAAAAAACTCCACCAAGAAGGTACTAGAATTGATACAGAAATTCAGTAGCATAACAGGATACAAACTCAGTATTCAAAAGTCAATAGCATTCCTCTACACAGATAACAAACACACTGAGAGGGAAGCTATAGAAACAATACCTTTTACAATAGCACCTTGGAAAATGAAATACCTTGGAATTCATTTAATCAAGAATGTCAGAGATCTTTTCATGGCAAATTACAGTACCCTAAGAAAAGAGATCATAGAGGATTTCAGAAAACAGAAAGATATTCCATGCTCCTGGATAGGAAGAACCAACATTGTGAAGATGGCCATACTCCCAAAACTGTTGTACAGATTTAACACAATCCTTATCAAACTGCCACCAACATACCTCGCAGACCTAAAGAAATTGTTCCTAAAATTTATTTCGAATGAGAAAAGATCGAGAATAGCAAAGGCAATCCTGGCCAACAAAGACAAGGCAGGAGGCATCACAATTCCTGACTTGAAATTATACTACAAAGCCACTGTAATAAAATCAACGTGGTACTGGCAATGAAATAGAGCTGAGGATCAATGGAATAGATTACAAGATGCAGAGGCCTCTAGGAACACACTCAGCCACCTGATCTTTGACAAAGGGGCCAAACATGCTTATTGGAAGAAAAATGGCATCTTTAACAAATGCTGCTGGGAAAACTGGCTTTCTACATGCCAAAAACTAAAACTTAACACAGGTCTATCACCAAGCACTAAGCTAAAGTCAAAAGTGGATTAAAGATCTAAACATTAAAACAAAAACAATCTCCTGGAAGAGAAAGTAGAAGGAACTCTTGAAGACATAGGGTTAGGCAAAGAGTTCATGAAGAAACATATATTTGCAAGGGAAACACTTTAAAGAATCAACAACTGGGATCAACTGTTTTTGAGAAGTTTTTGCATTTAAAAGAAATTATCACCAAAGTGAAATGACAACCCACAAATTTCGAAAAAATCTTTACTAATAAGCACTCAGACAAAGGTCTGCTCTCTACAAGTTATAAAGAGCTAAGATACATTAGGGCCCTCAAATTTAAAAACCCAATCCAGAAATGGTCATCTGAGATAAATACACACTTCTCAGAGGATGAAATTAAAGAAACGAATAAATACATGAAAAAATGCTCCATATCACTAGCTATCCATGAAATGAAAGTCAAAACAACACTGAGATACCATCTCACTCCAGAAACAATAGCCATCATATAGATGTCAACCAAGAACAAATGTTGGAGGGGATGTTGGGATAAGGGAACACTTCTCCTTTGCTGGTGTAGCCTGGTGCAACCATTGTGGAGATCAATGTGGAGACTCCTCACAAAAGTAGAACTGGAAATCCTGTTCAAACCAGCTATTCCCCTTCTGGGAATTTTCCTGAGGGAACTGAAAGCATATCATAGTGATAGATGTGTATCTATGTTATAACAGCAACCTTTGTGATAGCAAAATCTTGGAAACAGCCAAAATGCCCATCAAATGAGGAATGGTTGAAAAAGATGTGGTATTTTGATACAATGGAGTATAAATAATGATAAACTTGAAGCATTTATATTTCAGTGGATGCTACTTGAACATATACTCGTAAGTGAAATAAACCAGACACACATGTGCAAATGTCGTATAGTCTCCCTAGTATAAGAAATCAAAAGAAGAAATACAAATAGAAAATTATAACAATTAAAAACAATTTAGTCACACAGGGTAAACTTAACTACATATGTTGCAGATTAATAATCAACTTCTCTTCTGGATGTTTAACAACCAGTGAAGACTTAGGACATAGGAGAACCTCTACTGTAACATCATGGAACTCAGTTGTGCCCCAAATTTTCTGATCAAGATTATGGAGCCACAAAGAAATGTGGTCGGTGATCTGTAGTGTGCCTGGGGAGAGTCACATGGAAAGAAAACTTTTTCTCAGGCCTTCACAGAGAGCAAACTGGTCAAGCAATAGCTGTGACTCATCCGCATGGCTGACACTCAAAAAGGATCTACAAAGTGAGGTACAGGGTTACAGAATAAACCCTGAGGGGACTTGACTGACCTCATCAGATACAAGGTACATTTTTTGTTATGTAGGTCTTGCTTTATCTCTGTCTTAACAATCCATCAGAAAAGTATAAAAACTTGGAATGGAAAATAAGGCCATAATAAGCTGAGCTATAAATGGCTCTAGTCACAACTTTTTGGATAACCCAATTATTGTGGGCTGGTAGACCTGTGTTGGATTGTTTTGCTGAATTCAAGCACCTATAATAATTGAATGACAATAGAATCCCCATCTTTGACTGTACTAAACAAAAAAAAGGGGATACAAAGGAAGAACCATGATGTTTTTGTATAAACAGTACAGTTAGGATAAATATGCAGAACTTTCATATAATTCTATGATAAGCAAGATTTGCACTAATAGTGTTTGGAGAGGATATCCCGTCTGCCTCTTGTACTGTCAATAACCACTAGGAAGATAACAATGTAAAAAATATTAATTATTGAAACTGTACTGTAATTCAGCTTAAGAAAAAGGTACACTGCTACATTCTCTAATTCATTGATTTGAGGCATCTGCTCTAATAGTGTTTGTAAATAGAATATCATGTATGTACCTTGTACAACAAATAACCACTATGAAAACAATATGAAATGTATTAATTATTGAATGTGTCGTAATTTGATTTGAAACTGTCTCATTGCTATTTGTTCTTCAATGTAATAATAAAAAAGGAGATTAGAAAAAGACAAAAAAATCAGGGTCCACAAGGATGATCTGAACTCTTTTCTGGATGCTCAGAGGATGTATCTGCTTCTTCGGTTGCTTGAATTTTGTTCCTTGTTACTACAGAATGGAGTCCCCTTTCCCACTGCTAGCCCATGGCTGGTTTTGCTCCCATGTTCCACTCACATTTCTTTTTCTGGATTCCATGTGGCCTTCTCCAGAAACATCAGTTGGAGTCCTATTTCAGGGATAGTTACAACTTCTCTTCTTCCATGTGTCTGTACTTTTGGAGTACCTGTGATTAGATTACATTGACCTAGACAATCCAGAATATTCTCCCTATTTCATTTGTAAAATCTCTTTGCCTTGTAAGTATTCACAGATTCTCAAGGCTAAAGATACCTGTTGGGAGCTAGTTTGGCCACCGCCAAGATCCTGGTGTACATTTAAACAGTACTTCCATTTGTGTACCATTGTAGTGGATCCTAGATAGTAAGTGATATAATTCAGGCATATAAAATTGGGAACTTGTGTAAACACTTCTGTGTGTATTTTGGGAACTAAACAGAGAGCAAAATTGGTAAATATGGGAAAGAGAAAAGGTCTTCCTGCCAAAGGCCAAATTACCTGAGCTGGTCCTTTAAGACTACTTTGGACTTTGATGTTCAAAGTATCAAGGAATTACAGGAGGCATGGTTCAACATGAACAACTTAAGTAAATGTGGTGAAGGATTGGATTCATGCCTTTAGTTGACAACAATGAGACTATTTTTTACCATAGAATTAAGAAAGAATAACTGTAGGAGGTTTAGAGAGTAAATTCAGGGATGGAATTTAAACATAATTTCCTAAAATGAAACATTTAAGTTTTTTAGTAAGAGAGCAATAAAAGGAAATGAATGTTTCATGAATATTAGTCTACTAGTGCTGTATAGGATGGCTAGGGCAGTAGAGATGGTGGAGCAGGGCGAGTGAGCATGGCGCAGAGTCTGTACCATCATCATCGTGCACCTTGTGACAGATGATATTCTTAAATGTCGACTGTGTAAGTTTTTTATTCCAAAACATAAGCTTTAAAACACTAATTTATTAACTTGTTCATTAATAATGTTGTCTCTTGATCTTATTGCATGTAGTAAATCTCAGGCTACAATAGCAGTAATAAAGGTATACCTTTTTCCTGTGCCAGACTCTCAGTACCTTGCTTGCTCTTTTCAGCATTGAAAGATCTACTTGTTCTATTTGAATAAGATTTGAGAGTTGGAAATCTGAATTTATTTTATTAAGGTCATCTAGTATGTTCGTGTCATAAATGGAAGCAAAATTGTGGTCTTTAATTCTTATCCTGTGCCCCATGCCTGTGGCTATACTTTAAGATAACTTAAGAGAATTCTAAATGCACAATATACACTAAACTGAATAATATTGCTAAATATATTTATGATTTTTATGGTGATAACGTGTATCTGGCATAAAAATAAATACTTCACGCTCCTTTTAAGCTGGAATTGTTTTGGTTATTTGGTGCCTTCAGGGCTTGACATGGGGACTGCCTGTGATATCAAGATCCCTGAGATGTTTATTAAGTCAGTGGTTGATGACTGAGGATACCTAGGCTGATCTCTAAAAGGCTTCTTATTTTCTGCCCTCATCAAAACTGCCAGAGGATGGAGGAAAGGTTGACAAGGCAGCAGATGTGCTGTCCTAACACTGAATCACTGTACAGTTCTGGCCTTCAGGTTCACAGTAACCTATGAAAACCATGATCTTGTTTTAAAATAATTTTAATATTGATCAATTTACGTTGGGGTGCGATTCATAAGTACTCAAATCAATGAATGTGATAGCCTGCTCTTTCAAGATCTGATTAGTTTAAGTTCAGAGGATCATTGTAGATATGACTTCAGTAAAGGTTACAGGCACTCTGGCTCTGAAATTTCATTTTGGAGTCAGAGGTCCCTAAGGGCTACTTGGACTTATTTAATTACACCATACAGGATGTAGATAATAGTTTTATAAAACCCTTCTTCAAGGGAAATGTGTAATTTAATACAATGTGTTAAATTGGTAAACCTTTAACATTTATTCAGTGAGATGGGTGAAATACATTTGGATTAAATGAAAGGGGGAAATTGGGTATCACATTTGCCTTAGAAATGACAATATTTGTATATTTTTGACAAAATTTGAGAAACTGAAATCTAAAAAGCACCATATACAATTGACCAGAATCAGTTATCTATGAAAGAGCCACTGAATGAAATTTTTTTTTTCTCAGTTAATGGTTTTGACTATCTTTTGTTTGTAGAGATATGATTTAGGTACTGAATCCTAGAGAGGTAGTCTGTATTAGTACAGCTTCTGGTCTGGTCAGGGTGAGGCCTATGTACATCGTGTGAAGCTTACCAAGGGCTCAGTGAGAACATACCAAACACTGAAAAGGTGCTTATTTCCCAGCAGGTCTTCACTCGGCATTGAATGAAAGTGACTTTCTGTGAACCCTTTTGGCCTGGTGAATGCCCACTGATCTTTTAGGGTTTAGTTGAGATCCATTAGCTTTGTCCAGGCAATCTTTTTTCTTATCCTCTTCCTTTCCTCTATAGAATGCAGTGCATGCTTTTCTCCCAGCATTTATCATGCCTTGGTGGGTGCGGTGTACCCAGATAAATTCAGGAAGGGATAGTCTGGGAACTTCCAACCTTCCAGAGGAAGAATAAAACTCTGGATGCTCAAAAATTAGAATTATCAAATATGAAGTAATCTGTGCCTCTTGGTGGCAATCAGAAATCATTTGTAGCAGTGTCAAATCAAAAAACAAATACAAAGGAGACCTAGGAGATCTTAATTAAGATGGAAATCATTTCTGCTCCCTAAAGAATGCTGTATTTGCCTTCACATGCATCTCCCTTCCCATTGCACCATGCTCCTTGTTTTAGAAAAAGTATAAAGAATACTTAGATATGTATTGGGCCAGACATGTTCCTTCAAAAGAAACTATGGTGCTTCTTATGAATAATTGGATTTAATATTTTTGTTTATTTTTTTATTTTTTTTTGCATTACTTTCTAGAGATCCACTCGTGTTCACCAGCTTTTTCTACTAAGAGTTGTGTGACTTTGTAGAATAAAGCTCATTTAGTAGTTGTACATGGCCTGTGTCCTGTTATTTTAAGCAATTTGTATTCTCCTCCTTTGAGGCCTATGTACATGGTAGAGGGCTGCCATCATTTCTGTTATCTATGGTTCACCTACCTCTTTCTGTAAGGTGATTGAATAAATGTTTATTAAGTAACTATTGTGAAGGAGCTATTCTAGGTATTAGGATAAACTGCTTCAGACAAAGTATTTGTCCTAATAGGTTTTTTTTTTTTTTTTTTGTGGTACCAGGGATCAAACTCAGGACCTTGCGCTTGCCAGGCAGGCACTTATTCCATTGATCTGTCACTCCAGGCCCACCTTATAGATTTTATAGTCCTTCAAAGAAGTAATTTAATACAATAGATAATTATTTAGGAATGTTAAGGAAAGTATCCTGAGGATATTCAGATAATTGAAATGGTGTACAAAATAAGAGTGTGTAATGTTGGAAAGTGTAATAGAATCTGTATACCAAAGATAGGTTTGATGATCTCTAGTAAGACTTTTTTATAATACAGGCACCAAGAAAAAAGTCCACCTATCTGTGTCATTGGTTAGAAAAGAAAGAAACTTTAAATTTCAAATGCTAATTGATTATGGGTATAGACTGTGAAGAGAAAATTGGGTAGAATTTAAATTAAGAGAAAAGAATGAAAGGAAAAATTCACATTTTATACCTAATTTAATAGAGATAAATACTTGTATTCTAGAGACTGAAGGACTAGTTTTGTTTTGATTTTCTTTCTTTGTAGCTATACTGATTGTAAACCAAAGCTCTTTCTGCATATGACTGGTATGCTCATCCCACAGGGGGGTCAAATTGGTATAGATTCTAATCAGTAAGACTATTTCACTGACCTGCAAAGCAAAGCCAGATTATAGTATAGCTTCTAAAGTTCTCATTCTTCATTTTTTATTCTTATTTTCTGTGTGAACCATAACAGTGTTAGCCTAGCTCAATTCAAGGTTACACTTTGACCTGTAAAACTATCATGTAACTGAGATATGTTTCTTTTCTTATTCTGCCATGTAATTTCAGTATCTTTGTTCTAATTTCATCTTCACCAAGCATTCTTGTACTTAGAAGGCCAAAATGTCATTGTGATTGTGATTATAGGCCCTGCTGTGCACTAAGGACTTGGTGTCTAATGTATTCGCCTTTGGCTCTAGATTCTGGTCCCTAACTCTTTGATTCTATCGCAGTGATTTTGGTCTGCACTAGCACTGCAGTTTCTGGTCTGCACTGGCACATCAGCTTTATTGACAACATTGATTGATTCATTCTTTCAACAAATATTGCCTGAGAAGATGACATTTGAGCAAAGCCCTGCAGGAAGGAGGGGAGTGAACTTAGTGGATGTGGGGAGAGAATTTTCCAGAAAGAAGGAATGGGAAGAACCCATTGTTTGAAACATAAGAGATGAGGTCAGGAGCACCAGATCATGCTGGGCCACCCAAAACATCTGAGTGAGAAGGTAGGAATATGATAATTTTGCATCAAGGCAGAAATGACAAGGTCTTGCTTAAATTTTAACAAAATTACTGTGCTTGTCATTTTTAGACTAGTGTAGCAGTTTTGATAATGGGAGCAAGGAGTTCAGTTAGGCAATTTAAATGATACATTTCCAAGCAAAAAGTAATGAGATGCTTGGATCAGGTGGTAGCAATAGAGACAGCAGAACTGGAGAATTTGGGGATATATATTAAGAGTTATACCAGTGGGATTTATTGTTAGGTTGGATATGGAGAGAGTATGTGTGCATATGTATCCACATGTGCCTATAGCAAATAGAATAAGTCAAGCCAAGGATGAATGACTCCAAGATATTTGACCTGAGAACTTGCATTTCGATATACTAGCATGGGGAGACTTAGAGTGGTAGGTGAAGTAA
Organism: Ctenomys sociabilis; assembly: GCA_004027165.1. NCBI lineage: Eukaryota > Metazoa > Chordata > Mammalia > Rodentia > Ctenomyidae > Ctenomys > Ctenomys sociabilis. The sequence continues at coordinate 9,286 of PVKA01016484.1, forward strand.
GATGCTAGGAGCAAATGTTTGTACTTTTTCTCTTTTTAATTTCTGATATATTTCTTTCTGTCTTTCAATTTTACATGCATATATCTGGTAATATGAATAATTAGTTGGAAGACAACACTATTGTTACAACAAATGCTGTATTTATAATACTTTGTTAAGTGAATTTCTGTATCACTTGTAATTTTTTCTGCTTTAGTTGTAATTTGTACTATCTTTAAAAAAGGTGTTGGGAACTTAATTTGAAATATCTGTCTGGTAGCTATTAGAGGAAATCTTTTTGGACAGAAATTTGTGCAAATCTGGGGTTTTCTCTGTAGAGCTACCAGGTTAGGAAAATAAAAAATTCAGGGAGTCCTTAATTCACCTCACAGGAATGGGCAAAATCACTAAGGCAATCACTGTAGATGAAAAAAGAAGACATATTTTGAATAAACACTAGACCCTCCAGTACTTAGCAATCTGGGAGGCCAAATGAACAGGCAAAAGAGCCTGTGATGGACTGTAGGAGTAGCTGGAAGAAACCAATAATATGGTGTTCTGGAGGCCAAAGAAGGATAGTGGGTTCTTTATCTTATGCAAAGTGCTGAAGCTGAGTCTGTGAAGAAGTCTGACAGCAGACTCTTCATTGTCACTGTATGCTATCAGTGATGTTTAAGGCCAGCTTAGAGGATACAGAATGGATGAAAACCTGAGTAGAGTGAATATGAAAGGCAATGAGAAGAATGAAATTAAAAAATACAGACAGACTATTCTTACATGGCATATATCATGAGAAGAGGAGGAGGGGTGGTGGATAGAGGAGGGAGTAGAGGCTTTATGAAGTGGCCATTAAAATTTAAATGGGAGATTCTTTGTAGGCTGAGGGAGAAAGTCCAGTGCAAAGAGAAAAATTTAGGATAGAAAGAGGGTGGGGATAATGGCAGCAGGAATAATTCTGTTTTCTAGTCTCCACATGTAGGATTTGCTTTTGAATGTGAGAAAGGCCAATTTGTCTGCAGCAATATGAAACAGAGCAAAATATGCAGGTCCCAAGACAAGCAGAGAGCTGAGGAGGGTAGTGTTGGAGCATGGCTCTTTTCTTGAAGGTAGGATCATCCCCCTGCCCCAGTATTGGAGATCAAACTGGGGACCTTGCCCTTGTTAGGCAGGAGCTTATGTCACCAAGCTATATCCCTGGCCCAGTGTTTCCTTAGAGAAGCAGAGAAAAGGTCACTTCCTTGTAGTGAGGTAAAGGAGTTACCGGAGTTTTAAAGAAGGGTATATGTGGTAGGAATCTGGAACAATGGAGGCTGAAGACCAGACAGAGGTAGTGCCAGGCACCAGTTAGGGCCTTGTTGAGTTTTCTGTGCCATGGTACTGGGGCTGAAAGTCAGTGTAGTTCTCTATTGCCTTCAGACATGTTTGGCTGCTTGGAAGCAGAAATGGAGTTTCCTAATTATAACAGATAGGGGCACTGCTTCTAGACCTGGATGGGTGAATCTCCTCTCTCCATGGATTCAATCCATGGAAACAGTAGGTCATTTTCTGCTCTGTTTCCTCTTTAAATAGCAGATATGCATAGGGTAGTTACCTCTTCACACTTAGAAGAACCTCTTTGATTCACTTATCTGTTGTCCAGTCTTCTGGGATGTTTATGGCATGGTTCCCAGTAATCTTCATGTATGGTTGGGCAACCGGAAAGCAGAAACTGAACTCAGTAGTGACTTTGAGCACCACCAGCCCTGAAAATATGATACTGGCTGCCATATGGACCATGTCTTTCTGATTGCAAAGGCCTTTGTTGGTCCAGAGAATTCTAGTCAGAAAAAAGAAAGTCTGTTCTTTTTTTTTTTTTTCCTGGGTGGAGACCCATTTCAAAGGAAGGGATTGTTTTGGACAGGTGGTATCAACTTTTAAGACTATTTAGAGTTGATCTTTAATGACTTCTCCCAAGGGTTCCATTAAGTCCCAGCTCAGTTGCTTTGTAAACAATTTCTTTTGCCTGGACTATTCCCCATCTTCCTATTCTTTGACCAATAAAAGTAATCAGTTTTAATGTAATAATTTGACCTATGTAATTTTAAGCACATAAATACAATTCAGATTTTGTGAAGGTCTTAAACATTTTAGGTTGGATAGAGATGAGTGAGATACTGTACTATAACATTCAAATAATCCATACTTTGGCCTTTAGGATTTGCTTTACAATTTAGGGTTTACTTTGGATTTTAATTATGGCACCTATATCACTATAAAATGGAAATAATTTTTACATATGGGATATTTTTACCTCTGTTGCTGGAGATTGAATCAAGAGCCTAATGAATGTTATGAGAGTGCTATACCAGTATATATATCTCATCCTGAAAAAAAATTTAAGGTCAGTGCTTTTTCTTATCACTTGATATAATCTCCTCATAATCATTGTTTTTAGAAATAATTTTATCACCCTCTTTTGTGTAGCATGTACTTTATGTATATAGTAATGTGAAGGTATATGTCATCTATGTGTGTATATACATTTGTTTTCATTATATATTGTTACTGGATGAAATTTTCTCTTTTTGTTCTCCCTTCATTACTTTGCTTGCACATGTTGGATAAAATGGTTACTTTCGTTTCTGTTTTTCAACATAATGATTGTGTTTTACAGGGTCATTTATTTTTGTCAAGTTTTCCTTCATGTCATCAATCTGTCACATTTGTGCACATGTTCTGTTTCTTTCTTTTTTTTTTTCACAGCTGCAGGGAGCCATGGATGATCTTTTATTTGGTTGGTTTTTATTCTTGATGCATATACAAACCACTGGAGTATGCATTTTTAAATTTTCTTATGCCTTCCAGATATAGTTTTATATTATTATGAAGGCATTTGTCATTTGGGCATTTCAGAACAGCATTTTTCCTGCAAATCTCTGCTTACCTTTTATAATATTCAGATAGTAGAATATCAGTAAACTTGATATATATCTTCTTCTGTTCAGTATTCTATAATTCCCATTGCTAAATCACACATCTCTGGTTTGATAGTCTGCTCTTGATGTTGCTTGTGGTCACTGACCATGCTATTGCAGCATTTATAGTCAACTCCGTGCCTTCAGATTGCTCTTCATAAAATTTTTTATATATACCCTACCACTATTGTATCAATTTACTAAATACTTAATATCAAATATCAGTACTGTTGTAGGTAAATTTTATAATGAATAAGATACCCTTGTAAGAATTATGTTCTAGTGTGGGAGACAGAAAATAAATAAGTAAATCACATTCTAAAGTTAAGTACTGATAAAGGGCCTATAGATGATAGGGAAAATATAGCTCCCAACTTGCTAGATGTCATATAAACAAAATTCATGTTCCCCAAAATCAAAGAATTAATTCTTAGGAACAACAAAAATTAAGAATAGGAAATAACTTTGAAAGAGATAGCTCCTGACAGGCAGGTGATGACCTGAAAATGGGTTACCAATGAGCCCACTTTTCAAAGGAAGTTTTGTATAGCAAAACAAAGAGAAACATACAAAATCATGTGGGATAAAATTATGATTAACCAGTAAGCAGCTTACATAATACTTATCCAGTGAGGAAGCAAATTATATAGCAAGTGTACAATGGAAAGAAAAAGTACCTTTTTTGAAGAGATGGATCAGGAGGTCCTGGTCATCCAGCTGGGCAACTGATGTCCTTCTAGAGTTTATTGGAGCAGGCGACAACAATTGTAATATAGACCCTTGAGTAGAAAGGGAAGCCCAGTTAATCTGTCTTTATCTTGAGGCCTGACCTTCAACTGATGCTGTTCCAGGCACAGTTGTAATGTGTTCTCATCCTGTACATTGACTCCTATAAGGGTCTAGCCCTGTCTGACTGCCTATTATATTTCCACATAACTTCACTGTCTGTAATAGCCTATGAAAGAAGTAAACAGGGTGTGAAAATGGAGCTGAAGGCATGTGATCAAGGAAAGCCTCTTAGGGAGGTAACATTCAAAGGGGGACTTGACTTACCTAGTGGAATGGTAGGAAGCTAAGCGAAAGGGGCAGCAGTTTAGATGCTCTGAGGCAAAACTGTCTTGGAGAGTCTCAGAAACAACAGAAAGCTCTGGGTGGCTGGATGCAGATCTGCTGGAGTGAGTGGGTGAAGAGGTTGTGGAGAGTAATCCAGGCCTCTACATGACACAACATAGAGTCTGGATTTTATTATAACTGTAAAGGAAGAGCATGGAGATTTTGGGTATAGAAGGGCTGTGAGTTTATTCGCGTTTGTTTTTGTTATGTTTTAAATAAAGTATTTTGGCTCCTGTCTGAATAGACCACTGCACAAAAGAGAGAATGTAGCTGACTTGTGGTATTGCAGAAGAGAATGTTACTATGTAAATGAGGAAGATAGGTTGGGTTACAGCTGCTTCTCGCAATAGTGAGAAGTAGCAGGAATCAGGTTTAATTCGAAGGGCTTATCAGTTGATCTGGAATCTGAGCTGGAGAGGCAAACCCTAGATTTTGGATCTGAGCACTGAGATGAATTATGATATTTAGGAGGAAGTGGGAATCTCGGGGAGAAGCAGGTTTTCCCATGAAAATTAGGAGTTTCTTTTGCTTTTTAAATGAGATCTTCCTTATCTCCTTTTCTCCCCTTTCCTTTGGGCAGTGGCAGGTATAGGGTTGAAGAGGGGCCAAAAAGGCTGTGGCTTATGGTGCCAGTGGGAGAGTTAGAGATGCAGCCAGAATACTTGGTAAATTGGACACATACAATTGAACAAATAAGTTAATACATTCAGGATAAGAGGAACTAGGTTTATCATTGAAAGGTTTAATTTTGAGTCATTAGGCTGGAATTGGAATACAAATGTCAATTTATGGCTTTGAAGTGTATACACACACACACACACACACACACACACACACACACACATATATCTTGGTAGCTATAGAAAAAATAAATAGAAGGCCCAGAGATCATAATCAACCATCATCAATAAGCATGTGAAGACCTAGATTCTGTTTTTTAAATTCTGTCTTCTGGGAAAAGGGAATCTAGTGCTCCTTAACAGAATAGTTTATTTCTTGATGTGCCCAGGAAAATATATTTGTGATAAAAATCTAAGGAAGTGCTTAAAATAATGGGACCCATGTCAAAAAATAAGGAGCAACTCAAAGATGCTCTTACCAGCCACATCTTGAACAATTTGAACAGCACAATAAAAATAATATTAATGACTATCCATAAATGGAGGAGAAAGTTCTTTATAATAAAATGTCAGCCGATGAATAATTAAAATGGTAGATTTTTTAAAATGGCCACTTGACAATAGTGGTTGTGGTTGTTTCAAGTAGAATTTATCAGTCAATGCTAATGTTGGTTGGAGAGGTTTGAAGAGAAGTAGTTCCTCACAATATTAATTACAAAAGAAAACTGGAGACCATGTGATCAAGCCCACACTCCCAGTGGTGGGATATGTTGACACCATGTGTTTCCTTATGAGAAATGCTGAGGAGAATGTAACTTCCTGCTTCTAGTGACCTGCCCATTTTTCTCAGACTCCACCTCTAGTGGAGACTTCTTAGAGATATCTTACATCTACGTCAAGAATGTTTTATGAAGGTTGGAAATCAGTTCTAATTTTAACTCTACCATGAGATAGTATGTTAGACATCAACTCAACATCAGCATGATTTTCTGTCTGTAGCTTGGCTTGGTTTGACCTGGATCTCACCCTTGCAGATGGGTAAGCACTTCTGTGTCTGTAGAAATGGGTGAAAGACTTGTCCACAGCTCAGTGAGATAGTCACAACTCTTGTGCTCCTAGGTTTCAAGAATGCTATTAGACCATCCCAACAGAAAAACTAGCCTCCTTAAAAATTATCATTATTTTAAATTTAATTTCAAAAGAAATATGTTCATTAGAGAAATTTTAATATATAAAACAAGACACATTGTCCTTATTAACTTAGAAATACTTAGTATTGAATATTGGTCCATTATTTTACTAAAAATAAAGTCAAGGTACTGTATTGATTTTTTAGTGTACTACTAACCAGTCTCATCTTGTTTTGAAACAGAACTTATAATTAATATTTTAATGAAAAATATTATTCCATCATGCAAAATGTCAATTTGACATTGTTACAATTTCAGAAATGTACTAATATGTGATGAGTATCCTTGGACATGCAGTTCTGAACTGAAGAGTATTCCTGTACATAGTCTGTGAGTTCAGTAACTACATAAAGGGTAAGAATTTCAAATACACTTCAGGAGTATTGAAGTTATATTCCCTAAATCTAGCACCAAATTACTTTCACACCAATGATGGGTATATAAGTACTATTATGTGACATGACAACAAAATATTTATATATGCTTTGTAACAATGATACAGTAAACCATAAAAATGACTCTTACAAATGATGTTTTTCACCTTGCTTGAGATCAGGAATTAGATATTTCTGGTATAAGCGTTTTCTTCGTTATCTTTCATAAATGTTTGTCATACTCTGCCTAAAGGTTATGGGATTTATTTATTTGTTTGTTTGTTTTATAGAACTGGGGATTGAACTCAGGCCCTTGTGCTTGCCATGCAACAAACTATGTATGTTTATTCTACTGAGCTATCTCCCTGGCCACTTTTTTTCTCATTTAAATGCTTAAAATTTTAGAGCTTTCCAAATTCCTAAAACCCTTATTATATTATTAATCTGTTACAGCTTACAAAAGTTATCTCCTGATAACTAGTTCTTGAAATGGCTATAAGTCTTGAGAAATAAAGGCAAGCAAGTCAAAGAGGGCATAGAGCTTCAATATTCATGTTCTATAACTGAAAAACATAATAGAATGAACAATAAAGGAAAAGTAGTGTTGCTGTTATTTGTGATATGTTAAAACCATGCATTCTGAAATAAACTTAGTGTATGTGAATAAATAAATAACATACTATATGACTAAATTCACATGTGAAGTATCCACATTAATTTACCTGATGAAGAATTCCTAGAGTCTTTGAAATTACATTTGTGATGTCCAGCCTTCAGTCCTTGGGACCGAAAAAAATGAAATTATACCTGTGAACCAATCGGTGCCATAACATTTTCTGAAAGAGTTCAGAATCTGTCTTATTTCTATATATATCAAAATATGGTTAATTATCCAGAATTTAAATATTGTTAAAATTTGTTTTGTACTGAAAAGTCCTTATTGTTTATGTGATAATCTCTGTTGACTTTTCATTGAGATTTGAACTGAGATGATTGGTTTTTGGAATTGTGCTTTAGAATATTCTACCAAAATAACTCTTCATGTACCAGTGAGTGAACCATTCATTTAGCAAGATTTAACTAATTTCAACTCTGTTAGATCTTTTTCTGATTGTCAGACTAATATTCATCTACTCAGAGTTTTCAGTTTTACTGACTCGAATCTTTGGATAAACCTACGTTTCTTTCTTGACTAATTCAGGGCTTCATTTTGAACTTGTCTTGATCAATGTCCTACTTTAGTGCTTTCAGTGAATCCTTTATTAACTCTTATTTTGTATGCAATGTTGATGATTATTTTGACTTCAGTTATTTAAAGTAGTGAGAAATGTAACAGAGTTTAGTTTTTAATTATATAGTGAACATTTGGAAGGCTAACCTGAGGAAAGTTTAAATTTTAGTTGGTTGAAATTTAAAAATCTGAATTTAAGTAACCTGTAGCTTGAGTGGTTAGTAATCTAGCCATAAAGGAATGTAGGTTGGTTAGAACATATTGAGTGCACAATTAATTACATTTGCATGACTACCTATGAATGGCTTCATCAAATATGATTGATTTTAATCATCAATTCGTCTTACATATTTTCTCCATTATTATAGATAATTAAATTATTTCCATTGTTTATTTTTGTTCATTTCACCTGGGTAGAGATAATTTATGAAAGTGATACATGGGTTTATTTTATTTTTTTGGTGAATTGAATTCAGGACCTTGTGTTTTCTTTCTTGTTTTTATTTTTTATTTTAGGGAAAAGTCTACAGGGTGTTCAAGGTCGGATTTGTAGTGATTTGCCCGTTTACAGCCTCCCAAGAGCTGGAATTACAGGCACGCACCACAATGCCCAGTCTCAATTGTCTTCTCAGTGGGCCCTGAGGGCGGGGCCAGGGGTGGCACAGTAGACCTGAACCCCCAGCCCCTGTGCCTGCTTGCTGGCACTTTAATCTGCTGAGCTATTTGGCCAGCCTCCTTGTGCTTTCCAGGCAGGTGAGCTATATCCCCAGCCCCATGCGTTTGTTCTTGACAAAGAAATATTTTTGACGTACTACATAAGAATGTTTCTGAACATTATTTGTTATTACAGATTAATATGTGAAATATATTGATTGGCCATCCTTAAATGCTTTTGGAGAAGGACATACAACTTATACAAAGAACACACAACTTATACAGGAAATACTTTGCAGCTCAGGTTAAATATGCTCCCTAAAAGTTAAGCTGGCTTTTGTTTTAAACTTGATTCATTTATTTGTGCTAAAGTAGCACATTCAGTAACACTCCATTTATCTGGTCATTTTCCAGAATAAGATGGAATTTTCCAGGTAACTGATCATAAATTAGTTTTTCAGGTAACTGAATCATATCTTCAAGGACTAAAATCCTTTGAATTTTAACTATTTTTATGGAAAATTTTATAACGTACACTTTTTGCTTTCTTTCCAATGTTTTAAAATTCCAGGATACTTTACATAATTTGTTTTTTTCCCTAATGACTTGAGATCACTAATATTTAACATGAAGAAGTTGAGTGTCATGCTTATTCTAAAGTTCCAGAAAACTTCTGTTTTATTTTTCTTTGATCTCTTCCTTCAGTGACTCTTCTTTCTCCCTTAACAGTTTTCCTTTTTTTCTTTCTGGTTTATGAAACCAAATTTGTTAGATAACCTAGGAATATGTTCTTTTGTTATGGTAACCTAGGAATATGTTCTTTTTTTCTTTGTGGATAGTAGTATTAGGCTTTCATATTTTCCCCAGATTGCTTCTGGATTTGTAGTTTTGTTCAGAAATATCGATTATAGGGTGGCCATTGATTCAGTCCAGATCCTGGATTCTTTTGTCTTCAGGCCCTCATGTGTTAGGTATTAGCTGGTGCCCTCTCCTCTTCACAGGTGATTTACTTAAGCTGTAAGAGAGAATTACCCAAGCTGACACACATTAGTAATAAAAATCTTCTGTCTCCAAGGCCAATGCTTTTCTATTGCAGTTATGACATTAACTCCAGGAAATTGTAATACACACTCTCAGCCATCTTGATTAAAAAAAAAAAAAGCTTCATGTTTTCTTAATGGGTCTGTTCAGCTCATCCTCTTACCTCAACGAGGACCAGAGTCATCCTATACTTTTCACACTGCATTCAAAGAGTTGGCCAACCTTGGTCAGGATTGTAGCCTATATATCTCCAGGGTCTTTCTTGTGCTCCATTCATTTTTCATGGCTAGTCCAGATCCTGGTTTCTTTTGTCTTCAGTCCCTCATTGATATGTTCATCCTCAAATATACCATCCATTTGGCTAGTTTACACACTCTGAGTGGAAAAAGTATGGAGGGAGGAGAGGTTAAGTACAAACATGAACACCTGAGGGGCAGAAAACAAGTACTGATGGGCAAGAGAGCTAAAGCTTAAGTGCAGAAAATAAGTGAGTTATGCATGTTTGGATATGAAAAAAGTTGATTGAAGTATTTTAGCCACTAATAATGTGACCAGCATTATTAGTAAGTAAGATACAGTACAAATCTTGCGTACCTGTGGTTTGTCACATACTCATCGCTCCTGTCACAGACTTGCAAATTAATAATATTCTGTGACTCAAACTCTGATTACCTTTTCCTTTTCCATGGAGGGAATAGTAAAGAGAATACAGTAGGGAATGTGAGGGCTGCCAGGTGAATTTAGTAGTTGAATAAGATCTGTTGCTGAAGACTGAAGGAAACTGCATTACATTTGAAAAGGAAAGGCTATGGCTATCAGAGGGTTCCTTTGTGCTTTCATTGTATTTAAGTAGTATTATTCTGAGAATGAGGCAAAATCCTTTATGTTTCCCATACAATAAGAGCTTATGGTACAAGCAGTGTTTTATTTTTTATTTTATTATTATTATTCTTTTATTTTTTTTAGGGAAGGGTCCACAGGGTGTTCAGGGTCTCACTACTAGATTGGATTCATAATGATTCACCTGATTACAGCCTCCTAAGAGCTGGGATTTCAAGTGCGTGCCCTCAGGCTCAGTCTCAATTGCTATCTGACCATGCCTTGGGGGCAGGGCCAGCATGGCAGACCCAGGGATCAAACCTCCAACCCCTGTGCCTGCTTGAAGGCACTTTAATCTGCTGAGCTATTTTTACTTTTTTGTATTTAGTACAGGGTCTACAGGGTCTCACTACACAGGTCAGACTCATAGCGATCCTCGTTTTCAGCCTCCCAAGCTCTGTGATTATAGGTATATGCCACCACGCCCAGTCTCAGTATGCCTGGGGGGTGGGACCGGCACAGCACTGAGGGGATCAAACCCCAGTCCCTGTGTCTGCCTAAGCAGGCACTTTAATCCACTGAGCTATCTGGCCAGCCCACAAGCAGTGTTTTAAATGTAATCCTTTAAGAATTATATTTTTTATTTTTAAAAATTTCTTTGATACAGGGTCTTACTATGAAGTTCAGACTCATAGTGATCCTCTTGTCTCAGCCGCTTCAGCACTGGAATTGCAGGTGTGCACCACCATGCTTGATTTTGAATCTGCCTCAGTGTGCCTGGAGTTCTGGGGCCAGCGCGGCATGTGGTACTTGGGATCAAGCTTGGGTCCTTGAACTTGCCAGGCAGGTACTTAGACAGCTGAGCTAAAAGTTTTAGCTCCTCAGCCCTAAAAGTATTTATTTTAAAGAGAATATTTTTTATCAATCTAATACATTAAGTATGTAAGGCCAGTTATCATTAAATGGCTATAATGAAAAATTGCATTACAGGTATTTTGGTTATTGTTAAATTGTTGATATTTATGTTTAGGTAGTTCTTTTTTCTGGGTGTTATTTCTTTGATAATTTATATCCTTTTATTATTTTCTTTGGAACTCTCGCTATGTTCTTGTGGGTCTGCTGGATCTGTCCTATTATTTTAATCTTACTTTTTCCTGTTGTCTATTTTATTTTTGTGTATTGTCTATTTTGTTGGCTGCCAGTGAATATTGTATCATTTTACAAAATTTTAAAAATTATCTGAGGCTACTGAAAAATTTCTCCCTTCATTGCTTTTGTTCATATTTTGCTTTATTTAATTTTTCAAGATGTGGAAGAACATTTAATGTGCAATTTGTATTTCCAACAGTTTAAATGTACAGTACATTACTGTTGACTCCAGTTACAGTTGTACAGCATATCCCTGGGACTTGGTCATCTTGAATCACTGAAACTTTATACTTTTGATTACCAACACCTCATTTGCCCTTCCCTTCTATTCTTCACCATTCACCTTTATGAGTCTGGTTATTTTATATACCTCAAATAAGTGAAGGCATGCACTATTTGTCCTCTGTGACCAGATTATTTTGCTTAGAATGGTGTACCTTATGAAATTCATCCATCTTGTCACCAATTTCGAGATTTCTTCCTTTAAAGAAAAAAACAGATGAATTTTTTTTTGTTATTGTTCATATACCTGACAGTGGACATTTAGGAGCTTCCATGTCTTGGGCTTCTTTACAGTTTGAATAAAAAATACCTTCTAAGAGATTCATGTATTCAGATTGGAGGGGCTCAAAGTGTGTTCAAAAGCAGGGACTTTGGGAGGTGATTAGATCATGGACATGCTAATCTCCTCAGTGGGTTAGCTCACTGAGGAGTTCACAGCTATATGTGCTTTTAGGAGGTGGAGCCTGGTGGAGGAAGTGTGCTGTTACAGCATTACTGGGAAGCATATATTACTGTTCCCGACCCTTCCTTTCACCCTGGCTCGCTTGCTCATTCTTTGCTTTGTGGCCACCACGAAGGGAGCATCTTTCCTGTACCATTCTATTTATGGCTTCTAGCCTGAAACCTTTGAAACTATGAGCCATATTAAATCTCTGCTCCTTGAAATTTTTATGTCCGGTATTTGTTCTAGCAACACAAATTTGACTAATATAACGGTTGTGACTAATATTGCTGAGGACATGGGTGTTCTGTGAGATCCTAATTCAGTTTAGTACAAGGTATCTAGTACATATATAGAGGTGAAATTGCTAGCTCACACAGTAATTTTATTTTTAACACTTGAGGAAGTTTCGTAATTTTCTCTAGTAGTTTATTTTACACTGCCATCAATAGGGGTCAGAGTTTCTTTTTATCCTCATCCTCACTTATTATATATTTTATTTTTTTGATGTTGGTAAGTATCCATCTTAAATCATGTAATATGTTGTTGGTATGCATATCTCTGCCTGCTTGTTTGCTTGCATTCATTCATTATCTTGTGTTGGTCTCTGTCTTTCATGTTAGAGGCTTTCCTGGAAAGTCTATTGGTTGCTGTTTGCCCCCTTATAAACTCCTTATATTATAGACTGGGATACTATATCTTTTGAGATGTGGGTTCTTCAGCTATCTACATACAAAGTTCTTTCCTTCTTTATGTGATTGTTCAGAACTAACTAGCAAAACTAGGAAGCTGTTTATGTTAAATATAAGACATGCTGGTATATGCCTATAATCTCAACATTTGGGCGACTTAGATGAGATGATTGCTGTGAGTTGTAGCCAGGCTGGGCTACATAGTGAATTCAAAGTCAGCTGGATAACCATATAGTGAGGTCTTGTGGAAAAAAAAAAAAAAAAGAAAGAAAGAAATAAAAAAGAGAAAAAGGAAAAGAAAGATTAAAATTTAAGGTTAGATATTGCCTTGAATGATGATCACAGAATGCTTTGTCTCTCCTGAGATCTTACTAATTATTGTAGTTTTAAATATTAGTATTCTGCCGGGCGTGGTGGCGCATGCCTGTAATCCCAGCACTAGGGAGGCTGAGGCAGGAGGATTGTTGTGAGTTCGAGACCAGCCTGAGCTACAAAGTGAGCTTAAGGCCAGCCTGAACTGCACAGTGAGACCCTGTCTCAAAAAAAGACAAAAAATAAAAAAATAAAAAATAAAAAAAATAAATATTAGTATTCTGTTTATGATGTTTTTGGCGTGGGTATTTTTGTTAGAGGAACTTTAAGCAAAATTCTTATCCTTTTTAAATGGAATTGTATATTCTCAGGAACATTAGTTTCTACCCAAAGTTCAGCATGATTTAGAGGTTAAATTTGGTTTAAACTAACAAATTACAAATGTATGTTCTTCTGGTAGAATTGCTAGCTACTTATATGGCAGAGAACTCTTAAGAGACTTCATTACTCTGATCCTTAATTAGGATTATATAATGGGTCATTTTCTTCCCTCTCATAAACAGTTGTGGCGAAACCATTTCGTATAGAAAGAGTTTAAATACTTTAAAATGTAGGCAAGTATCATAGAGAAAGTTTAGTTTTCAAACATAGGACAGTGAAAGATTTTTTTTCTCAAAAGTGTTTTACTTATAGTAGCTAGAGGTTTAGTAAAGTGATAAATTCATTTAGCCGTATGGTTTAATAAAATGTTACAATTTGCTTCAGAACTGTCAAAGCTAATAAAAGAGCTTGTACATTAATTTTCATTAGAGATTGTGTTAAATATGGGTAGTTCTTTCATTACATTATAACAAACTGTAGCAGAATATAAAGAATTCCTTTATTTGTGAGCTTAATTTTAAAGTAAATTGTGAATTAGTCTAATTAGATGCCTTCGTGTTAAATGTTACATTCATAAATTTATGGGTCCCTTAATTTTAACTTTTGATTACCTTGTACCATCTGGCAGCTCTGAAGTTTGTATAAAGAAATTAGGCACAACCTGGTCTATTCTCTATGTTCTGCTAAATTACTAGTTGGGAATGTAGCCATTTGAAAGTTTTGCAATGTTTCTGTTTTCCTTTTTTATTAGTTTATTTTGTAGTACATACTGATTACATTCATTCTGGGGGCATGATACATGTACATAACATGTTTTTATATTTTTTGTACCCCATCCTCCCCACATGTATCTATCTCTTGGTCTTCTTCCAGATTATAAAAGATCTGTGTCCTTGTTTCCTATTATATTTTGTTATGCTCTTTAATTTTTATGTAATTTTGTATAAGAGTTGTCTATAGCTTATCTTTTCCCTGTAGCACTCCATTCTATATGGCAAGTGGTTTTTCTTTTTAAATTAATGAATAATATAAACATTTTATATTTGTGTATTGATATACATGTATTGTTAAAATATATACACAGACTGCGCCCTCAAGCCCACCGAGCGAGTGGGAATTTCTCTGACTCTCAGCATCCCGGTTTGGTGAGTGTATGTTGAGTCTGAGGGAGAGCCTTTGGCTTCTTCACATGTGAGCTCTGCGTCATCCAGAGCCTCAGGCCCCAAGACATCTAAGCCAGAGACCTGCATGAGATACCCCAGAGAAGGCCTGCCTGGCAACTCCCTGGAGTCCCTTCCCTGAATGAAGCCCGCCATGGGAGCGAGAACTTCTGTGACTCTCCCGGCAATCAGTCCACCCTCACCTGGGCTGGTGAGTGTCAGGAAGAGCTTCTGCACTCCCCAGTGCTACCTGGACATGGGACCTAACAGAGGGGAACCACAGGCTCACCGTTATACCAGAAGAGCTGCAGCAAAACACAACAGCTAGATCCAGGCCAGGCGTAACTGGATAATTTGAATAGACTGGCACCCGAATCTCATGTGCAAAGTTTATAACTGCACCAAAACTCTACAGCAAAGGTCAGATATCAGTGCTATGCAAAATGAAAAAGACAAGGAGAAAAATTCAACCACATGCCTCACATCCACCAATAAGTGCAGAGGACACTAGCTCAGCCGAAATGAATGAATTAACAGATGCAAGCTATGCAACAATAGCAGAAAGGTATAGAGGAACTCAGACCAGAATTAATGCTTGAAATAAAAAAACGAAATTTTTCAATACATAGCATCTGAAGCAATGAATCAAATCCAGAAACATATGGGGGAAACTCAATGCCCACACAGAACAAGTGTAGAGAACACTATTCCAGCTGAAACGTATAAATAAACAGCATCGGGAGCAAAGAAACAACAGCAGAAAGGTAAAGAGGAACTCAAAGCAGAAATAATTTTTGAAATAAAAAACAAATTCTTTGAAATCTTAGCATCTGAAGTAGAGAATCAATTCTGGAAATATATAGAGGAAACACAATTTGGAACAAACTCTTCAGGAAAAGAATTAATAGCTACTTCTAAAGAAGACATTGATTAAAAGAAAAGAGATGAGAAGTATGACAGATTCCTAGAAAGAGCAATACAGAAAAGAAATAGAAAGCATCAAGCAGAGTCAAAGGGATATAAAAGAACTAAGAATATCAGTCACGAGTCTACAATACTGTTTGAGTGAAAGCGATCTAGAGGATGATGGTGCAGCTAGTGAAAAGGTGAGAAAGGATCTCTTAAAAACAACAAGAATGCAGGAAAAAATAATCCATCAACTTCAAGATGAAGTGAAGATGAACAATGTGAGATTAATTGACATCAATGAGAATGAAGGAGTCAATACAAATGATATAAAAAGAATATGGGCAGAAGTAATTGCAGAAAACTTCCCAACTATGAGGAAACAATCCAACATTCAGGTCACCGAAGCATACAGAACACCAAATAACTTCAACCCAAGTAAAATCATACTGAGACATATAATAGTCAAGATCCCAGAAATCCAACACAACAATAATATACTGAAAGCTTCCAGAGAGAAGAAGCAGATCACATTCAAAGGAAAACCCATCAGAATTACAGCCAACTTCTCTTCACAAACCATGCTCAAGGAGAGCATGGAGCAGAGTACTTCAAGTGCTCTACAAAAACAAATTCCTGCCCAGATTATTATACCCTGCAAAACTCTCTTTCAGGTTTGATGGAGAAGTGAAATACTTCCATGACAAAGAACAACTAAAGAATTTCATGATGACAAAACCATCCCTACACAGACTACTGATAGATATTCTAGAGAGAGACCACAATGATCAGAACTCCGTGAATGAGAACAAAAGGAACCCACTAAACAGGGCAAACAGTTAAACACAGGATAAAAAGGAGTAAGAACAGCAAGTAAATATTGTGAAAATCATAAGTCAATACATTTCAATTATAACCATTAATGTAAATGGACTTAATTCACCAATTAAGAGAAATAGACTGGTGCAGTGGATTAGGAAACAAAATCCAACGATATGTTGTATACAAGAAACTCACTTAAAAAGGCATTCATAGGCTGAAAGTCAAAGGATGGAAAACAATACCACATGCCCCAGCACCTCAGAAAAAAGCAGGCACAGAAATTCTGTTCTTAGAGAGTCTCAACTTCAAACCAAGAATGAGCAAACAACACAAAGAAGGCCACTATATATTGGTTAGGGGGAAAATTCAAGAGGTAGAGGTAACACTCATAAATATCTATGCATCAAACACAGGAGCACCCAACTATGTAAGACAAATCTTAATGGACATGAAAAACCTAATATTTAAGACCACAATCCTTGAAGGAGACCTTAACACTCCATTATCTCAAAATGATAGGTCAATAGGACAAAAAGTTATCAAAGAAGTAGAATTGAACCAGAGCTTGGAACAAATGGACCTAGTGGACATATACAGAATGTTCCACCCAACCACAGCTGAATACACATTTTTTTCAGCTGCACATGGGTCATTTTCCAAAATATACTTCATACTAGTCCAGAGGTCATGCTTCAGTATATTCAAGAAAATAGAAATTATCCCATGCATATTATCTGACCACAGTGCAATGAAACTGGAAATAAAACACAAAACAGAAAATCCTGCTAAATTCATGGAAATTAAGCAACACCCTATTCAGCAATCAATGGATCACCTAAGAAATTAAACAAGAAGTTCAACAGTTTATACAGTTCAATGAAAATTCTACCACAGGTTACCAGCATTTATGGGATTAGATGAAAGCAGTTCTTAGAGGGCAAATCATAGCTATAAATTCACACATTAGGAAAACAGAACGTGAACAAACACCCTAATCTTGCACCTCCAACATCTAGAAAAAGAAAAAACCCAGAGTGCAAAGATGGGAAGAAATCATAAAGATTAGAGCAGAAATCAATTCAATTGAGATGAGGAAAACAGTTCAAAAAATCAACAAATCAAAAAGTTGGTTCTTTGAAAGACTAAAGTTGATAAGCCTCTGGCCAATCTCATCAAAAAGAGGATAGAAAAAATTCAAGTACATGCAATAAGGAATGAAAAGGGTGAAATCACCACAGACCCAGTAGAAATTCAGAAGATTATCAACAGTTACTTCGAGAATCTTTACGTTCACAGAATAGAAGACAAGAAATGGACAGCTTCCTCAAAAGGTACAAATTACCAAAACTGAACCAAGATGATATAACCCCTCTCAATAAGCCAATAACAGCCAATGAAATAGAAAATGTAATAAAAACTCTGCTGACAAAGAAAAGTCCAGGTCCTGATGGATTCACAGCTGAATTCTACCATGAACTCATAGAGGATATTATCCCTACACTCCTCAAATCTTCAGTGAAATTCAAAAGGAAGCAGTCCTCCCAATATCATTTCTGGAGGCAAGTATTATACTGATTCCAAAATCAGGGAAAGACACAACCAAAAAGAACTACAGGCCAATTTCCCTCATGAATATAGATGCAAAAATGCTCAATAAAATCCTAGCAAACAATACAGCAAATCATCAAGAAGATCATACACCATGACCAGGTAGGATTTATCCCAGGGATGTAAGGATGGTTCAGTGTTTGAAAATCTATAAAGTAATACACTGTATCAATAGACTGAAATGTAAAAATCACATGATCATCTCAGTTGATGTGGAGAAAGCTTTTGATAAAGTCCAACACTCATTCATGTTCAAAGTCCTACAGAAAATTGGAATAGATGGACTCTACCTCAACTCAATAAAAGCCATCTATGAGAACCCAACAGTGAATATACTTTTAAACATGGAAAAACTGAAACCTTTTACTCTTAGAACGAGTACAAGACAAGAATGCCCTCTATTACTTGCCCTATTCAATATAATTTTGGAATCCTTAGCAACAGCCATTCGAAAAGAGGGAGAAATAAAAGGAATAAGAATAGATAAAGAAGGAACTAAATTATCACTATTTGCAGATGACATGTTACTTTTCTTGGAAGACACAAAAATTCCACCAGGATGCTATTAGAATTGATGAGGAAATACAGTAGCTTAGCAGGATACAAACTCAGTGCTCAAAATTCAATAGCATTTCTCTACACAGATAAACACACTGAGAGGGAAACTATAGAAATAATAACTTTTACAATAGCACCATGGAAAATAAAACACCTTGGAATTCAATTAACGAAGGAAGTAAAAGATCTTTTCATAGAAAATTACAGAACCCTAAGAAAGAGATTATAGAGGATTTCAGAAAATGGAAAGATAGTCCCTGCTCCTGGATAGGAAGAACTAACATTGTGAAATGCCCATACTGCCAAATTTGCTGTACAGATTTAATGCAATCCCTATCCAACTGCCACCAACATACCTCCCAGAGCTAGAGAAATTGTTCCTAAAATTTATTTGGAAACACAAAAGACCTAGAATAGCCAAGACAATCGTGTCCAACAAAGAGAAGGCAGGAGGCATCACAATTCCTGACTTGAAATTATACTACAAAGCCACTGTGATAAAATCAACATGGTATTGGCAACAAAATAGACTTGAGGATCAATGGAATTGATTGGAAGATGCAGAGGCCTCTGCAAACACACTCAGCCACCTGATCTTCGACAAAGGGGCCAAACAAGCTTACTCGAAGAAAGATAGCCTCTTTAACAAATGGTGCTGCAAAAACTGGCTTTCTACATGCTGAAAACTAAAACTTGAACCAGGTCTATCACCAAGCGAAAGTCAAAGAGGATTAAAGATCTAAACATTAAAACAGAAACACTCAATCTCCTGGAAGAGAAGGTAGGAGGATCTCTTGAAGACATAGGGGCAGGCAAAGAGTTCATGAACAAACATGTATTCGTACGGGAAACAGCTGAAGGAATCAACAACTGGGATCAACTCTTCTTGAGGAGTTTCTCCACATCAAAAGAAATTATCAACAAAGTGAAGACAACCCACAAATTTTGAAAACATCCTAATAAGCAATCAGACAAAGGTCTGCTCTCTAGAATATATAAAGAACTAAGATATATTACGGCGCTCAGATTTAAAGACCCAATCCAGAAATGGTCATCTGAGATGAATACACATTTCTCAGAGGACGAAATTAAAGAAGTGAATCAATATATGAAAACATGATCCACATTGTTAGCCATTCGTGAAATCGAAATAAAAGCAACACTGAGATACCATCTCACTCCAGAAAGCATGGCTATCACAAGGAAATCAACGAAGAAGAAATGTTAGGATGTGGGGAAAAGGGAACACTTCTCCACTGCTAGTGGGAATGTAGATTGGTACAAGCATTGTGCGGATCAGTTTGGAAACTCCTCAAAAGAGTAGGACTGGAAATCCCATTCAATTTGGCTATTCCTCTGGAAATTTTCCCAGAGGAACTGATAACATTATATCATAGTAATATATGTATACCTATGTTTATAGCAGCACAATGTGTGATAGCAAAGTCTTGGAAACAACGAAGATATCCATCACATGAGGAATGGTTGAAAAAGATATGGTATTTCTATATAATGTAGTATTACTCAGCTATAAAGAATGATAAACTTGAAACATTTATGTTGAAGTGGATGTCACTTGAACATATACTCGTAAGTGGAATAAACCAGACACACATGTGAAAATATCGTAGTCTCCCTAGTATAAGAAGTCAAAAGAAGAAATACAAATAGTAATGTTCAAGAACAACTAAAAAGAATTTGGTCAGACAGTTAGGGCAGACTGAATGGCATATGCTGCAGGGTAATAATCAGCTTTTCTTTTGGATAATTAACAACCTAGGTTCACAGATCAAAGGTTGGAGGAATAGAAGGGCTGCAAGGTCAGCCAACATTTTGGCCCTAGCCTTTCAAGGTCCATGAAGACTCAGGACATAGGAGAACCTGTACCGTGACATCATGAGACTCAGTTGTGCCCCAAATTTTCTGATCAAGGGGATTATTGAGCCACAGAGTAAGGTGATTGATGATCTATAGTGTGCCTGGGGAGAATCACATGGAGAGAAAACTTTCTTTCAGGCTCTCGTAGAGAGCAAGTTGGTCAAGCAATGGCCATCACTCATCCACATGGCTGACACAGACAAATGATCTACAGAGTGAGGTACAGGATTGCAGGATAAACCCTGAGGGGACTTGACTGACCTCATCCTATACAAAATCTACATTTTTTGTTATATTGGTCTTGCTTTATCTTGGTCTGAACCATCCAGCAGAAAAGTATAAAAATGTGGTATATAATTTGGGGCATAATAATAAGTTGAGCTGTGAATGGCTATAGTCAACAACTTCTGATAACTATTTTTGTGGATTGCTGGACTCTGTTTGATTGTGTCTCCGAGTTCAGGCACCTATAATGTTTTAATGACAATGGGGTGCCCATCTTTGACAGGTCTAGACAAAAAAGGGGGATACAAAGGAAGAACCATGATGTGTTTTTATAAACAGTACAGTTACAGAATTATGCAGTGTTTCTGCATAATTCTCTGAGAGGCAAGATTTGCACTGATAGTGCTTGGACAGGATATTATGTCGACTTCTAGTACTATGGACAATCACTTGGATGATAACAAGGTAGAAAGTCTTAATTATTGAAACTGCTATAATTCAGCTTTAAACAATAAGTATACAGCTACATTTTCTTAAGTCGTTGATTAGAGACATCTGCTCTAATAGTGTCTGTTAGTAGAATATCATATATGTACCTTGTACACTAATAAAGAATTACGAAAACAATTTGCAGTGTATGAATTACTGAATCTTTTGTGTTACTTTGATTTGAAACTTTCTCATTGCTATTTGTTCTTCAATAAAAATATAAATAAATAAAAAATAAAATATGTATACAACAGTTTGCTAAAAGTTTGGATGTTGTGTGTTATGGTTTGTGTCTAGGTGTTCCCTCAACGCCTCATGTAGTTATGGGGCCAGCTTCTTGAGTTTGTGGTTAATTCATGATCCAGTGTTGGGATTATCATTGTTAGTACTACACCTTTCCTGGGGCAGATAATCTGCATACAATTGTAAGGAGGGGAGAGGGGCTTGGGAGCAGCCAGAGCTGCTGCTCCTCCCTTTGCTCTTTGCTATTTTTGCTGCCATGCATGGCTGCTCTTTGCTATGTGCGGTTCTGCCTTGGAGCCCGCTGAGTATGGACTAAAACCTCCATTAACTGTGAGCTAAATAAACCTCTACTTCCTTAATTCTGGGTGTTGGGTATTTTGTCTCAGCAACAAGGGAGGTTTAACTAAGACACTGTGACAAATAAAAGTTTGTCACTACTTTCATTCAAAATAGACTGAAAGGCAATATGAAACCTTCAGTGGCAGTAGCCAGGCATTTTTACTTGTGTATCAAATACATTTGTATATCACTGTCACTGTACCTGGGTCTATGTAGCACTTTCTACTTTCCCTCTTAATCTTACAAATGATTTATGTAAACATATTCCTGAGCATATAGATTTCTAATCAGTAGCTGTAATTTATGAATAAGAAACTTACGTTTCTTAAATCTTAAGAAACACTTTCTTAAATCTTATTTTTCCCTCTGCTTATTTGAATTAGGAAAGCAATTTTTGAAAATCTATACATAGAAAAATATTTTAAAGAAATAAAGCAAATCTTAACAATGTTGATATTCAGTGGTGAATTTGAAGTGGTTTTTTTCCTTTCGGCTTTTCTACATATTTGAGATTTTTAATTATCGACATTTTATTGGGAAAAATCCATTTTAATAAAAATTACTGTACTATTATGAAGTAGTTATCAATCACTATTTAATTGAATTGTAAAACCATAGGCTTTATTGACTGTTAAATCATACCTCATTAAAATAGTTTATTATTTTTCTCAGAGTCTGTATTTTTTAATTGAAGTATAATTTACATATAATAAAATACACATATTTTAACTATATCATTTATTAGTTTTACCCACAGAAGTTAAAATATTATGTATTTCAATGATGTCATAAAATTCCTGAAGTCTCTTTTAAGTCAATCCCTCTCTGTTTTACCCAGGCAGCCATTGATTTGTCACTATGTATTAGTTCCTTCTGTTTGTAACATCATGTATGTGGAATCCCATCCTGTGGACTCTTTCATGCTTTATTGCTTCCTTATAGGTTATTTTTTATGTATCTTTATTGCTACTTTAACATCCCCCTTTTCCTTTCATGTTTAAATGGCACCAAATCATACAGCTCTGAAGCTGGCCAACTCTGAACCTGGGTGTGAAAGAATCTGTAGAGAACCTAACCTTAGACATTGACATTTGGAAGAGTTTCCTCTCAATAGGTTAGGTTTCCTGGAGAAAAGTCTGATGGGCTGGCTGCCAGCAGATGGGGTGCTGAGTTTGGGTACATTTTCCTGAATCCACATTATCACTATTCCCCTGGTACAGAGTCCTAGCCACAGCTGATCTGGAGCCCCTGCCCCAGTGAGCCTGCAGCATACCCATCTGGAGAGGTCAGGCTCCTTCTGGTTGTGCCTGTAGAGATGCAAGACGGACAGTGATTATTAACCTCCTTTCTCCTTCCTTGTTTGTACTCCCCTTGTTTCTTTCTTTCTGGAATAACTCAGGCTGCCAGGCTGTGATTATCCACTAAGGGGAGATTTTTGCATGGTGAACTAGGATTGATGTTTGTCCTTACTGCTGAATTTGGATTTCAGCTTCTTAGATTGGCTTTGACTAGGACGCTAGAGTGTGTCACAGTCATATTTGTTCTCTTGTTCTCCTTTTTACTGTTAAACAAAAAAAGCCTCCTGTACGCATGCATCACCAACACACACACACACACAAACACACACACACTTTTTAAAAATTCTTTGTGTGCACCTCTTTTTCACTAATTTTGAGTCAGGTTCAGAGATAGTGGGTGGTTGTATTTTCTGTATTCTCATTGATTTGTATCAGTGTCATTTTTAACTGTAAGCATCATCCTGTTGCCTTTATTTATTCCATACAAGTCTGCCCTTATCTGGAGAAGTAGTTGGTGTCAAACTGTGAAGTCCCTGGGATATCATGCTGAGAGATTCGCATATTATTTCTTAAAATGTAGGAAGTGATGAAACCCATGTTACCTCCTCATTTCTATCTCCTTGACATGTCTCCTTCCAAGACTTAGGACATAGGTTTTTAAGACACTCTTTACCTTACCCAGAAGGTATTATGTTTGGAGGGAGAGCAAAAAGTCTACCCAATACAGATTGAGAGGGATTACTGATGCTTTTAAGGAATAGACAGACACAAAAAAAGCACATATGTAGTGCCACATGCTTTTATGGTTGTAGGCACAAAAGACAGAAGGATCAACTTGAGAGGTTTTTGAGTTCTTTTTCTAATCCTTTTCCATCTCCCAAATTTGTATCATCTTCTGTAAACCACCTCAACAGTCACTGACCTGTTTGAGCCAGCTTAGCTAATAAATGGATTCTTGTTTTATGCTTCCTTTGTTGAATTCTTCATATTATCATTATGCAAACAAGAAAATCTCAGAAGTTTTCTAGTAGTTCCTCAGAGGTAACCTAGAATATCCTCTTATTGTGTTTACCAAGAAGATTGAACACTACCAAATACTAAGTAATTCATCTACTTGATGCTTAGTTTTCAGAGACAGAGAGAAGGAGAGGGAGAGGGAAAGGGAGGGGTTGGGAAGGAGGAAGAAAAAGAGGGAGGGAGGGGAAAAATCAGGGAGGGAGGGAGAGAACAAGAAGGTCTGGTTTAAAGTACTAGAATATTTCTGTGAAATTTTTGTGGGAAAATAAGAAGAGAACTGTTGGGCACCTGTGTCCAGTCCTGGAGTGTCAGAAGATAGTTCCTTCAGGAATGTTGATCGGCCCAGAAGATTTCATATGAGCCTTCACACCCTCAGGGAAGAAGCTCAAAGATTCTGGGTGGGAGCTCAGCAGAGATTGATAAACTTGCCTGACTCCCCCAGATCAGCAGTACATCTCATTTGTTTGTGTACCTTGGCACAAACAAATTCATAGCATATAATAGGTTCTCAGCAGGTATAATTCTCAGCATGTAATAAGTGCTCAATAAAGGATTATAAAATGGTTGATTAAATAAGGCAGTATCACCATGGTCATAGTCACATCAAGGTGAGTTATGGGAATGCATGGAAGTAGAAAGTGGTATTGTATACATTTCACAGTTTACTAATTCACTTTCTATAAGATGCAAATAAGTGAATGAAGAGTACCTATTGTAGGATGAAGAATGACAGCTGAAGTTTGGTCTCAGCCTAGGGGTGGAGAGTATAGACTGGAAAACACATATTTTTGTCTCTTGGCAGAAATTGCTATTCCACTGCAAACAGGCATGATGATATGGCTTTTAATTTTTTAGGTTTAAACAAAGAACTACCTAGTTTCACTATATTTCATAATGAAATATCCTTATTTTAAAATTCAGATTTATAATGCATTGAGATGCAACTAAAGTATACATATGACTCATGTTTGGTCATTGGGTCTTTACATTGACTTCTCTAGGAGTCTAAACAGGAAGATGCCTGGGATAGATGGATGATAAAAGAATCTTCCAACACACTGAAGGAGGAAAAGTTTGGGTGTTAGAAAAGACCAGTGACTCTGAATCAAAGAATATTTTCAAGAACTCTGCATAGGATTGGTATCTGCTATGATATATGTTGCTTAGAAGTCAAGACATAGTACAGTGAAGCTTCTGTGAGTGTGGGGAGAATGCACATTAACATCAGGCAGCTACTTTTGGTCTGGAATGGCTATGGTCTCCACCGCAATTTAAGTATCATTTAGATTGAAGCTGTTTTTAAAATTTGTTATTCTGAGGCTGTGGAAAGAGATGAGTCCAAGTTTATATAAATTTGTCATTTTGAAAATTATCATTCATACATGTATAATAACACACTTTACAGGATTACCTATTTTCCCAAACAATGTACATGAATCTATAAAGGAACTGCTGTTCTTATATCTTTACCATGATAGGCCAGATCTGTGTCTTGTCTGTCAGGTGGAAGTCATGACAGCAGATCTTGTTCCTGTAGGCTTATTTTACTGGAGAGAATCTCAGTTACAATCATAATGTTAATTCCTGTCATGGTAACAGCTAAAGAACAGACTTCACAAGTCTGTTTCAAACATTAGACACAATCACATTTGCTACACTTTCTTTTTCAGATGGCATGTGCACTGTAGTCACTAATTCAGAATTAAATTATATCTTTGAACATAACTAGATCCAAGACATTGGACTAATACAGTTTGTTTTCATTTTTATTTCAATTATTGAAAGTTTATAATTATAAATTATTCTGATAGCACTTTGTGGAAGTTAAAAATTTAGTAGAGCAAGCAAAATTGATTTACTGAATTTCTTCAATGTACCTCATATGCTTGGAGCTTTATAGATGATTTATTTTTATTGCTTTGAGAAGAGAGAATAATGTAAGTTATATACTAACGAGAGAATAGAGCAAACCATACAATGTATTCTTGTCTGCCAGATGGAAGTCATGATAGTAGATCTTGTTCCTGTAGGCTTATTTTACTGGAGAGAAGCCCAGTTACAATTTACATGTATTTTCATATTTCTGTGCCTTTTCTCATATGCTTACCTCTTCCAGCAAGGCTGATCCATTCTCAGCCTCTTCTGGTTTTTCCATTGAATGCCTTCTTTTGTTTAGGGACAGTTTAAAATGTCAGTCATTGTATGGATCTCCCAGCAGTTATCGTATTTTTTGTATTTACTTTTCTTCCAGAAGATTTAGCTTTCTAAAGTCCTTATTATTAATTTTTGCATCTAGGCATGTATTTGATGTAAGGGAACTTTTCAATAAACAATTGTTGAATTAGATTAAATCCTTCCAATAATACAGGTAACACCCCAGTGCATGATTTAAGCAAATAAACTGTTAACTCAGTATGGTATTAGGGAGTCCTTAAACATAACAGTATCAGGAACTTAATGTCACCGTGTGTTGTCATTATATAGTTCAAGCAGAGGAATAAAAATTAAGAATCTTTAGAAGTACTAGATATATCCTTAAGGCTTTGTAAAGTAATTACTTAAAAATTGTACATTATCTCATTATATAGGTACTTTATTGATCTAAAAATTTAATGTTGGATAGGAAGTTAGAGCACTTTAATTTTTTTTTTTTTTTTTTTGTCTTTTTGAGACAGGGTCTCGCTATGCAGTTCAGGCTGGCTTTAAGCTCACTTTGTAGCTCAGGCTGGTCTCGAACTCACAACAATCCTCCTGCCTCAGCCTCCCGAGTGCTGGGATTACAAGCATGTGCCACCACGCCCAGCTGAGAGCACTTTAATTTTGATTCAGGATGGTAGATTTTTCTTAATTTGAAGATTTCTCCTATTGTAGTCTTGTATTGCATAGGTTAGACTTAGCATGAGGTAAATGATGCATATCACATTCAACAATTCTTGACAGTTTCACATATTATAAATTACTTTTTAAAAATAAATATATTGATACAACTTATCATAGGTCATGTATTACAACTTAGAATCTGATTATTCTGACCAACACTAATGTTAGAAGGGTGATCCAGTGTATACACAAGATCCTTTTCCACCAGTGCATTGTAGTGGTTTTGAGCAAGATCTTTATATGCCAATTCAGCCTGCATGGACTCTTTGCCCAGATCCTGGCACAGGGTCTCACTCACTCAGAAGGGGACCCACTGAACGAGAGCTCAAGTAAGAAATGCCTTTGTATGTACAGAGCAGATTGCATACTTGCCATGTAGTAGTCTAGCATTTAGTGTTTATGCTATATTGCCTGATGAAAACACCATTGGTAATTTTATTAATAAACTCACTTGACCATATTTAAAATATAAAATGCTTTAATTTATGAAAATCTCTTATGGGGGCTTTTGGCTATACCATCCTATGCCATTGTTTTTCAGGGACTCTCTCAGGATATGTGGTAATGTTAGTTTTATTCTTAGATTAGTAGGACTTTCAAAAAACACATGGAGTGCTAAAAGAGGTTCCTTTTCAAACCTGAGTAGAAAAATGAGAAAAAAATCATCAAAGACAAAGACTTCTAAGAAGGAAGGTACAAATTGATTTACTCTCACTTCAAAAGCTTGCACAAAAGGGGGGCCAGAAAACAGTAGAAGATCAGACCTTGTGGAAGTTCTCCTCAAGTCCCTCCTGTCCCCAATTCAACCATGTCACTCCCTGAGGCTGGGAGCCTCTTCATGTAGTTCCTTTGCACAAGGCTTTGATGGGGGTTCTCTTCTCTGTGCTGGGACAAGCTCTGAAGTAATTCCTGTTTATGTTTAATTTCCTGCCAAAATGTGTTAAAGTATATATTTATGGTAAAGTTATGAAGTTATGCTTCATTTTTATTTTAGTTTTGGAAATTGACAAACTAATTTTTCTACTTCTAGTAAGAAAACTGAGATGTTACCATAGAATTGTCATTGAAATGGCAGATACATAGGATTTGACCTTTTGAAAACATAGATCCCATTTCCCTTGGCTTCCCTGTCTTGCTTCACACATTTAACTTCCTTTTTGTGAACAGGATCATTATCTGTTGTGACTGTGTGAGTCACAGGGTCAGACCCCTTGGTTAATATGGGTGTGATTCCTACCAAGAAGAGATGGCTTTCTTTCAGATCTGTCAGATTGGTTGAATGGGTCCCTGGTGGGAGAAATGACTTGCTTTCTTGTGGTCTGCTCTTGGTTAGAGATAGACTTTCAAGGGCCACTTATAACAGAAGATAATGAAGGTGACATAGCCACCTATAAGCAGCCCCAGAGACATATACTGCTATTTGCTTATTCCTGAGAAGGAATTTGGAATTGCTTTCAGTGTATAATCCATACAAGCAGAACACGGAGTTGAGTGATATTATATTGCATGTACAGACATGAGCAGGAGTTCTATGGACTTTACTTTTTGAGTGTTCTATACAAAAGGATGATCATTTGAGGATATTTAATGAGCAGTAGCTTCTAAATTACTTTTAAATGTTTGTAGCTTACCTGGAATGAAAATACCAACAGCAAAAGACAACAAATATGAACAGCAATCTGATAACTTCATGTAAGCATTTTGTTTTTCTCATTAAAGTGGGCTTCATTTTAATTTTGAAAAGTGATCATTTCTTCACTCATTACTATCTGTAGATATCCATGCTACAGTTTAACTTATTTAAGTTTTTCTTCAACCATAATAATTGGATAAATTTTGTATTTGAATTATTTTCCTCATAAATTGTGTTATCCTTGGCTAAAGCATTTCTCTTCAGTAGATGCTTTTGACTATCTGGCCTTTATAGCATCAATTTCATTTTTAAATGCCTATGGAGACAAGCTTGTCTGCTTATAAATTTTCTAGTATAGTTCTATAAGAATTCTTCACTTTCCAAAGACCGTATGTATTCCTCTTGGTTCTCAACACTTTATAACTGCCAAAATAATTTAAAAGACATTTTTTTTTCCTGTGCAGCTTAATTTAGAGAAAAATGCATTTTGTCAGACAAAGCAGTTTAAGAAGTGGTGTGAATCAAGCAGCTGCAGTCCTCTAGTACTCTCAAGGGCAGTGTGGAGCACCGAGAGCACACCACGCTGGGAGTCTGATGTGTGCTGAGTCTGAACATGCTGATCACTACCTGTTTCTTGCTCTCAGTTTCTTTACGTACTGATGTTCCACAGAGGCTTTATATTAAAAGACGATTGATTTTATTTTTTAACTTCTCAAAGTTCAACATTGACAACTCATCTGGTCTTAATATTCTTTTTTGTAGCAAAATGTATTTAGGGATGTATTCTGAAAAATTCAGAGAAACCAGTATATGCTATATAGTAATTACTAGCCATAAAATCTCAATAGCTTAAAATAAGTTTCATGATCAGGGTAGACTGTCTAATGTATCTGGGGCTGAAAATTTCTATTCACTGGAGTTACTCAAAGACCAAGGTTGATGGGGCAGTCACTGTCTCAAATGTTGCTGACAGCCATCAGAGTAAGGGAAGTGTGGTATAGATACATATTATCTTCTGGCTTCTAAAGTTTCTACCTGTGTTTCATTGGCTCCAGTAAGTGATGTACCAGATTTTGGGGCAGGAAGTTGGTTCTGCCTGGTCCATGAATGGAAATGGAGTTCTTATTTTATTGCAGAATTGAGAGGTCATCTTGTGAAAGATGCCAAATTTAAGAGAGCTTTAATTGATAGTTAACAGACTTTTACTTGGTGTACTTCTGTAGTATCCAGGATGAGAATAGGAGCTTGATATTTTTGTTATGAATTTACTGAATGCAACTTGATGAATAATTTAAATCTTTAATTCTTAATAATGTGCAATAGTGGTTCTCAAACTTGAGGTGCATCCTAGCTATCTGGAAGATAACTTAAGTTAGTTTCCTTTTCAGTAGGTCCAGGGCAGGACTTGAGAATTTACATTTCAGAAGCGTTCTCTACAATGACCAAACAGCTGGTAGGAGGACCATGCTTTAAAAAACATTGATGTAGAAAAAAGACCCATGGGGGCCAGGGAGATAGCTCATCAGAATAAGCACCAGCCTGGCAAGCGAAGGGTCCTGAGTTCAATCCCTGGTAACATACACACACACACACACACACACACACGGCCATGAAAACAGAGTAAACAGTATGAGTTTGAATCTTCATGATGCTACTTAAAAACTATTTGAGGACTTTGATGCTTTTTAAGTTGATCAGTCCCTCTATAATCTGTGTTTCTGTTGGAAATAAAGGGCACAGTTGACCTCACAGGAGTTGTATATTAATGCCATTTTTAAAAATAGCATAAGGCTCTGTAAGATAAATATCCTATGGATTATAAAACATAAATATTTGTTTTTCATTCAAAGTATAGGAAGCATTATGCTAGATAGTAGAAGGTAGGGCACAGATGGAATCACATACTAAATCGAAAGAATGTGAAGAATGCAGAGGAGAAACTATGGAGGCTGCTCAGGACTGGCTTTCTTTAGAATTACCTGCAAAAGGCCCTCAGTTCACAGGAAGACCATCTGTTACACAGGCAGTAAAATCTAGAAATCTGAAATGTTAGCACATTGTGAGTAACGTTTATCTTTCTTTGGACTCAGTCTCAGTTTACCTACTCCTAAGGGATTATAAAGGGAATAATATGGTATTACACATTTTGCTGGCATTTAAAACCCATTCTTTCAACAATTGGATGATATTATAAATATACATATTAGATATTTGAAGTTATCTACTCATATGTTATTTGATTTAACCACTTGGGAGAGGAGAGGTAAATATCTGAAAATCTTGAAAATTTTGTTAATCTTCAGATAATAAATGTAGTTCATATTTAGCTAACACTAGACTTTTATTTTTAGGGTTTATTATTAGCATTTTAGATAATTTTTATTATGGTTTAACCCTGATGTTCAAAATTATAATTAATAGTAAGTTTATAAATTAATATTAAATACAAGATATCAATATTTTTGATCTCAGTACTTTTATAGCCAACTATTAAAATAGATAAAATTATAATTTAGGTCATAATTATAACTGACTTGGATAAAATATTAATTGCACAGGTTAGAGTAAGTTATTTGATTAATAGAAATTATTTTTGACAACAAAATGAGATTCTTGGAAAAAGTATATTTGAATGATAGAGTGAACTCTGTAGTCAGTAAAGTATAATTGTATGTACTAACTACTGTTAGGATTAGTATAACACATGCTTATTGCGCTTGTAATGGCAGTTTATTACATATTACTTTTAAGTATGAATACTAAATGGATAATGACATGAGAATTCTGTTTAGATTTTTGACATTTAAAATATCTTCCTTGATGTAGTTAGGATCCTGAATATCTTTAGCAGCAACTACAATAAATACTTGATACTCAGCATGGTGCTATTGAGAGATGGTAGGACCTCTGAGAGGTGGGGCTTAGAGATGCTGAGGAAAAGGGGGGCTCTCCTTCAAAAAGACTTATTATTTTGCTCACTCGCTTATGATGTGAGTAGGTTTGTTCTGACACATATTTCTACTGGGATGTGCTGTCTTGCTATAAGCACAAAGCAATAGGGCCAATCAGTCATGGACAAGACCTTCAAAATTGTGAGCCTTTTTCTTTTTATGAACTAATTATGTTAGGTATTTTTTATAGTAACATGAAACTGACTACCGCACTTGTATTTGAAGAAGGCTGCCCTAGTCCGTGGCATGACCTTGACCCTCACTGTGACTGGCATTTTGGATTACTTTCTGTGTTTCTTACATATTTCTTAGCTTTTTGAGTAGAATTATAGCTTTATAAACAAAGGAAGAATTGAAAACCAAGATTAAAACAGATATATGTCTGCATTCTCTTAACACATAGATCACTTCAACAATAGAAATAGATGTTTTGTTGCTTTCCTTTCCTTTTTGGCTGGCCATCTCCTTGGAACCTTCATGTATCACACTGATCTACATACTCTTGGAGACTCTGTTGGAGCATAGCGAATTTCTTCCACTATGCTTTGCCATTTATTCTTTCAAACACATCTTTTATTGTTTTCTGAAGTACCAATAGAAAAGTAAATTCATTGGATCTTCTCTCAAATTTGTGAAAAAGTTTAAGGCAACTATAAGCCACATACTGTATACTATAAATTTCTCACAATTAAATCAATGTGAATTAGCATAGAAAAGTATCAGTTGAGTAGACCAGACCTTCAGGTATATATGAAGATCTAATACATGAGAAAAATAAGTTCAGAAAAGATGGTTTGTTGAATGTGTGTCATTGACATAATCAGTGATCTGGAATGTACTGTTATTCTAAATGTATACAGGTAATAGAGGTGGACTTGAACTTAGTTTTATTTTACTTTAAAATTACTCTGCTGCTTTTCTGGGTGTTTTGTTATGTATTTGAGACAGGGTCTTTCTATCTGGTCTAAGCCATTTTGGCCTTCGCCTTATGATTCACGTGTCTCAGTCACCCAAGTGTTGAGTTTACAGGTATAGACCACCATGCTCAGCTATGCTACATTTTAAATACTAATATTTACTGTGTCAGATTTCATTCCTGAAAGGAGAACGTGAGAAAGCATTTTCAATTGCTAGCTTTTGTTGTTTTCATTGTATTTTTATCATTATAAACAATGCTTTGGAGACTATATTTATGTTTGCATTAATACGTAAACGCAGGATTATCTCTTTTGAATGTAGTCTAGAAATATATGTTGGTCTAAATCACATTTTTCTTTTTCTTTTTTTGGGAAAGGGTCTCACTATGTAATTTAGGCTGGCCTCAAATTTGCAGCCATTCTTTTGCCTCAGCCTCCTGAATTCTGGGATTACAGGCATGGACAACAGGCCTGGCCATTCACATTTTTTGAAGACTTTAAAAATGAATTTACAAATTGTTTTTCAAAAATAGTGATATAAATTTAGTTATACTGTCATGAGTTTTAGATCAATAGCTTTCCCATCAGAAATTTCATGTCATATTTGATAATTTTTGTCCTTTTATTGTATTCAAACCTCACAATTTTTATCTTGAGAACAAACTATTATTTGTTATAGGGAAGTCCTGTATTCCCTATTTGCCTTGTGTATTGACAAGTTTAAAGTCACAGTTCATTGGGCTGGGAAGATGGCTCAGTAGAATAACCACTTGCCTGGCAAGTGAGAGGTGCTGAATTCAATCTCTGGTACCACAAAAAAAAATAAAAATAAAAATGAAATAATAAAATGAAATCACAGTTCATGTGTCCACTAATGACTAGGATGTGTTCTATGAGATGTATTGTTTGTTGTGCAAATATCCTGGAATGACTTACACAAGCATGAACAATGCAAGTCAACCCTGGGGCATAGCTTCTTGCTGCATTCAGAGAGTGTGGACATGAGGTGTAAATTGCACTTTAGATCTAATGCAACATACTATTTTATTGCAAACTATTTTGAAAATAAGTATCTCTTACATTAATTGGGGACTTAATACAGTCTAGTCACATGGAAATGCTAAGGTGGTATATCACCCTCTGGAGTGTCAGTTTTCCCTCCGCTGAGGAGATGTCACTCTGATCTTGTACCTCAGCAAGCTGCATCACTAAGTGGAGTACTGTGACTCTTTGTTGACTACTGTGACTCTTCAATGTCTGTCCCATAGAAGGTTAGCACATATCCAGATGAAGACTTGTGTACTGTGTTGTGGCTTACTCCTGTCTTAGTTATCTTTCATCCATATAGGTCTTTTTTTGATATAATCTAGAATTTATTTCGTAGTTTGTGTGATATGTGTATCTGAGTTCTAGTCCTCATTGAAGGTAAAGACTTTTGTGGAAGGCACCACAGGTTGATGCAGTATTTACTTTTATTCCACATCATTTTGTGCCTTTCTTTGTAAACAGCATTAAGTAGTAGTGATATAGTAATATCTGATTGATTATTTGATGTACATAGAATTCCTTATAGGTTGTTTCATTTTTAAAACAATAGAATGTGCTCAATATTCTCCCTTGTCTTAAGGGAGAATAAAAGTAAATTCTTTTCAAAGCAGAGTTTTATGTCTTGCAGTGTTCAGTGTGAAATAGGATAGAGATGTATCATGAATCATAGCACACGCTAGACTGAATTTAGTGTTTTTGCATCCTGTGATCAGAGTTCCTTGCTCTCTGTGAAATGAGGATTTTGGTTTATATTTACATTTTAGAATAGGCTTAGAAAACTAGACTATAAATAAGCTGAATATTATTACAGGGATTTTTAAGTTGGACATGAATAATACTGATTTTGGATCTTCTTGTAAATGGGACTTTTTACAAAAAAGCACTTTTTTCTACTATTTTCCTTTTACTTGCTGTATATTAACTAATATATGAACAGGTATCTAAATCATGATTGTTTGCATTATGCATTGGCCAGCTCTTTCCTCAAGCCAAAATTGAGCCAGAAAGAAAACAGTCTCATCTTAGGGCATGCAACAATATAATAAAACATGTAGCTTAACTTAGTGTCCTTAAATCTGCATATAGAAATTTTTACACCTATGTTTGTAGACATAACAGTTGTAATAATAATATTGATAAAGTTAATATGAACTTGTAGTTTCATATATAAAAATATATCCATATAAATATGTGCATCTGTGTATATGAAATAAATATATACAACATATAAAGATAAGTTATATGTTAAATATAAATGTTTTATAAATTATTAAAGAGACTGCAAATAATAGGTATTTTGAGACGCTTACACCTATAATATTTAAGCATCTGGAATTTACTTAGTTTTATAATTCATTTGGATTTTAATTACTATATTTAAAACCAACATACTTTGGCAAGAACTATAGATATTGCACAAATCAAGGATTCTTTTTGTTTGTTTCTTTGTTTGTATTTAGGGCAGGGTCCATAGGGCCTATAGGGTCTCACTGCGGACTTATAGTGATCCTCCTGTTTACAGCTTCCCAAGTGCTGGGATTACAGGCCTGTACCACCATGCCCAGTTTCAATTGCCATCGGCAGACCCGAGGATCGAACTCTTGGACCTGCCTCTACCTAAGCAGATCAGCTAATCTGCTGAGCTATTTAGCCGGCCCTCATCAAGGATTCTGTCAGAGCAGTTCTGATAAGCACTTGACCTAATTTTGAACCTTGTGTTCCCTTTATCTTTAATTTCTCCTTGGTGAGTGGTGGTTACATATTTATCATTCCTTTATTAGTTATAGTGGAATATTTTTCATTGAAATATTCCTTCATCTATCATTACTTCTATACCTACTACTAATTGTTGGATATCTACTAAAAGTAAACTTTTGAACATTTAGAACATAAGAAATATTTTGTGCTGATTACACCATTGACAGATGTATTTAAAAGTTTTCTTGGGCTGGGGAGATGGCTCAGTGGAATAAGCTCTACCCTGGCAAGTACAACAATCCCCGGTTCTGCCAAAAAAAAAGTTTTCTTGTAGTCGTTAACAGAGTGAAACTTGAAGTGCTTTTTGTGATACTATTACTGCTATAACAAGTGATAGGTTGGAAAAGAACATATTTCTTACAAGAACTCCGATCCTATTTCTTCCTTTTTTGTTTTGATATTTCCAAGAAATAATGTCACTAATTAAGATTTATAATTTTTGTAGTATTGCTCAGGCACCTTAAGATTAATGTATTAGCTTAGTTTATAACTTCTTTCATTCTTGCTTGTTAAAAGAATGGAACATTAAAATCGATCATATAATAGTACTGAGCTTTTGGTAATAATTTTTAAAAGTATAGTTAAAAGAATATTTTTCCTTTTTGTTCTTTTGTATTTTGTTTTTTGTTATAGTTACTTGCCAAGACTATATGATTTTCAAGAGTTATGACCTGCCCAAAGTTAAAGGGGATGCGAGGGTGATACATCTATGTTTATAATGCAATATGTATTAATATAGGTCCTATTATTTTAATATGTCACTATTTGATGGGTATGTGAATTATTTAAAATGGGTATCTGGCTACTATTTTATGACATTTGAAATAAAATGAATTTTTAATGTTTATATGTAATATGATGTGCCAAGATTATCCTAGTAAAGTTTCAAATCTAAATGAGGTATCAATCTTCACCAGTGGTTTTCCCCTTATTACCCAGATCATGGAAACTTAGAACTGGGAATAACCTTTAAATTGGGCTATATACGTGTAACTTAAATTTTTAATTATTGAGTCAGTTAAACCCCAGCTTGCTCTCAGATTTTTTTTTTTTTGTTTTTGTTTGTTCTTTGGATCAAAACTAGTTTTTTAATAGAAACTTTTTAAAGGAAATTATTTAGACTTAGAAGCTGGGTCATTTTCAATTTTTAAAAACTCTTGATTTGTGAAAATGCAGTACTAAGATATTATGGTCTAAGCCTCTTGGGGTTGGGTGAGGTGCAACTCCTAAGCATTATACTCCTTAGAAGGGCCAGGTCATATCCTGTAGTCCTTGGGGTTTCAGGGAGTTAGGCTCCAGGCCCTCAGTAAAGGTTTGTATGGGGTACTCACTCAAGCTATACTGTTTTCCAGGGGTGAGTGTATTTTTACTTTTCGTTTATTCTGTCTTCTAGGCTGAGGTTGTCTAAATAGAAGGCAAAATTTGCTAATATGTTAGTTCATGGCTCATAGTGTTTTGCTTTGGAAGTTATTTTAGTGGACCATATTTTAAAGAGCTACACACACACACACACACACACACACACACACACACACACACCCCAAAAAAAAGCCTTAGAAAGAGATGCCTTCTGTCAATTTGATTCTAAGCAATGTTGTAGAGCCGGACTGGAATAGGAACCTTATTTGTGGCTGTGAGTATTGAGTCATTTATTTCAGCTGTCATGCAGTCTGTTAATTAGGTCATTCTAGGGTTAAGGGATATTAAAGACTTTGAAATAATCATTACATTTGAAATTCGCAAAACAAAGCAGCATCAGCCAAGTGTTATTGCATAGTCCTTGTATTTTGAGGTTTCATGGAAGAAGTGGAAGATACATTAAGAACTTGTTGCCTCCATCATCTTCCTCACTTTATCTGAAGATTTTATAGAAGATATTTAAGTAATTTGAGAAGTGATCAGTGGTATATTTCTATTTTGCATTTGGAAGTCTTTTTTTATCATTAAAGTAAATCCTATTATATAACATTTGGAAAATAAAGGGTAATATAAAGTAAGAAAATTTAAAAGTAACCTAGGTCTTACTGCTAGAAGTATAATTATCTGATGGATTTTCTTTTGACCTTTTCATATATTTCTTCGTTAAATTTAATTTGATTTTATATTGGACAACAATAGCTGACATTTTCTGAATGCTCACTTTATAGAAAGAAATGATGAATTAAGAGTTTTGCATGTGAGGCCTGTAGACTCTGTAGTAAAAAATACACAAAAAAGAGTTTTGCATGTATCATCTGCTTAATGCTCATAGTAATCTAGAGCTAGCTATGCCCTAGGACATATGGGATTCTGAGAAGCACCTGGTAGAAGTGATCCCCCTATCACTAATGCTCCAGCGAAGTAGCCTATTTATGCCAATGGACTTGAGATTCCGCTCTTATGCCCTAGGACACAATTGGGCAGGGAAGCCTCTTTCATCAGTGGGCATGAGCACTACCACTTCCTATACATGGAGACATTGACAGCCAGACCCTCACAGGCAGTATTACCTATGAGCAGTGGGAACTGTGTTTGTACCAGATGAATGAAGCTGATGTGAACAACACAGCAAAGACTGCAGAAATTAAACCATTATTGTAATCATAGCACCCCCAAATAGTCTTAAGATCTGCATACTAGTGCCAAACAGAGTGGCTGCCCCAATATAAAATCAACAGAGATACACAAGATCTGAACAACACAGTTAACCAATAGGATCTAATCGACATTCCTGGAATACTCCATGCAACAGTAGAATGCAGTTTCCACGAGAGCTCAGGGGACAACTGCCAAAAGGAACACATCTTGGACTACAGAGTAGACTTAAGCTCATATAAAACAACTGAACTCATGCTGACTGTACAATTTGACCAGAGAGGAGTAAAACTAGGAATCCATAACAGACAACACAGGAGTTTCCAAAGAGCATGACCTTTCTCATCACCACTGGTATGAGCCTACCTATGGATAAATTACCACTGTGGAGACTGATGCTAACCAGGCCATGTACAGTGCCCATAAGCAGTAGTTACCTAATAAATCGTCAGTAAATCATTTCTGGAATAATCATTTCCCTACATCTGAATTCAGGGACTTTACTTAGTTTTTCCCTTTGCAAATTATACTTAGAAGTTACATTTTGTGTTTGGAAACTTCAGGAAATATTATTAGAGTTCAAGTTACAAAGAGTGCATGTTCCTTTCTAGAGTACGTTATTTTTAACAAGGAAGCTACATAAGATTTACTGATTATGGATTTAAACAAAATTCATTATAGGACTCTAAGTTATGAGTATTTCCCCAAAGTTTTCTGTTTGAATACATATATACCTTCATTTTCTTGTTAAAATGTATTGAGATGGATTAACAAAAATATAACTTTTTATTTTTTTTATTTTTTTTTTATTTTAGGTTTTAATGTATGACATTTTTTATTTACAACTTTATTGGCAAAAAAGAATAGGGAAACACAGGGCACTGAAGCTGATCCCATTGGGTTCATGTTCCACTGCAAATGTCCATCGAATTGTCCAAAGATATACAATACTGAATCTGTGTGGGCAGTTTCCTTTATAACACACAGCACTCACATTCTAGGCAGTCTT
>PVKA01016485.1:0-47821 GCA_004027165.1 Ctenomys sociabilis
AAGGGAAGGGAAGGGAAGGGAAGGGAAGGGAAGGGAAGGGAAGGGAAGGGAAGGGAAGGGAAGGGAAGAATAGTGTTGATCATCAGTGAGCAGAGATAGCATTTGCATTTCCCTCCTGAACTGGCCATTGTAAAAGTGGCTTCAACCTGTTCCTCAAGGCTGCTTTAAGCCAAGTTCAAGTGCAAAGGGAGCTATGTGACAGGGCACAAAAGCCTTTGAGCACTCTGAAGTGTGGGCCTGCTGGGAACACAAGGCTGCCACAAGGAAGGAAGGAAGGAAGGAAAGAAGGAAGGAAGGAAGGAAGGAAGGAAGGAAGGAAGGAAGGAAGGAAGGAAGGAAGGAAGGAAAGAAAGAAAGAAAGAAAAAATGACACAAGCTAATCTCAATATCTAATTTAGACTCCTCACTGACTAATACACTAAAAAGAAAAGTCTAAAATAATGGTTAAAAGGATTCTATGTATTTTTAAATGAAAAGTAAGTACATAAAAAAAACCAAGGGACATTTTCATAAGCTCTAAATAAAAAAGACAAGAAACAAAAAAGGATAAGGAAATATCTTGGCAATGGATTTTATCACCCATGCATCTAATGTTCTCCCTCCACCCTCTGGGAAGCAGAGGGAATGGACAGGGAACCTGACCTGGCAGAGAGAAGAAGGATGAAATGCAAACATGGCAAGGGATTAGAGTCAGAGCTGTGTAACTAGAAGGATGTGGACAGAAACAAGTGAATGATGGAAATCAGGACACACAGGTCCTGGTGCCACTTCTAAGACAAATGGAACAGGGGAACACCTCAGAGTAAGGTTTTTAAAGACTGAAGAGAGAGCAGAAAGAAATTACCTAGAGAAGCATACATCATATAAGAGAGAAACATGAGTGAGTTATAAATTAGAGGGGATGTCATCAGCCACAAGAACAAGAGGAGGAGGAAACAATTTTAGCTCTGATAGTAATTTTTAAAAGATCCATCAAAAAAGAATACGATTTTGGGGGAGAACAGAGTTAAAAAAGGAAATTATGTGTGTACTGGGGTATACTTGAGAGGAGATTTGATTTTTAGCTAGTTAAGGTTTATTTCAATAATCACCTATTGCCTGTATAAGAGTAGACATTGTAGCTGGGAATTTAAAGGAAAATAAACGTGATGTTTATTTTCAAATAGAGGCCAACACAAATTAGACCTACAGCAGAAGCCTAGGCATTCCCTGGGATCAGACTAAAGTAATTCTGAATTAATTATGAAAACATAACACTAGGGGAGTGTTAGGATAACACAGAAGTAAAAAGAAGGATAACACAGAAGCCACTTTTGCTTTTCTCAACATGCATATAAAAGCCTTATAATCCCCTCCCACCAGTAAGCTCAGTGATTTATTCATTATTAAGAATTGAGGCTATTTCTGGCATCATCTCTGTGAAGACCACGATGTGAGCTGTTGCAGAGGTGACCTTTATATTAATTAAAAGTGCTATATTTATAAATGCTAGGTATGAGCATTACAGTTGTTTTGATGTATTTATTTTATTTTACCCCTTCTCCAGACTCTCTTGTTAGTATTAATTATTACTAGTATTATTTTGGTGTATTAAGACAGGGTCCTGTTATGCAGTTCAGGCTGTCCTCCTTGAACTCATTATATTACCCAGGGTGGTCTTGAACTTACAGGGATGCTTCTGACCTGGCCTCTTGAGTGCTGGAATTATAGGTCTGTGCTACTACTTCTGGCTTTCTGTTGGTATTATTATTGGTGTAGGTTGAGCATCCCTATTGCAAAATTCCAAAATCTATAATGGTCCAAAATCCAAAGCTTTTCAAACATTCATAACACCACCATGTGGAAGTTCTACTCTCAACCTCAAGAATGAGCCATACAAAACAGATACCCTGAAAATATTGCAAATAACCTTTATTTTCTTTAATTTTAATTTTTGGCAGAACCAAGGATTGAACTTAGGTAGGACCTTGTGCTTACCAGGGGAGTGCTTATTCCACTAAGCCATCTCCCCAGCCTGCAAATAACCATTAGAGTTATAATATTATACATATTATATAATATATCACAAGTGCAAATTAAAACTTAATTTTTAAAAGCACTGACACTCTATCTGGACCTTTCTACAAGACTATTCTGAAAAGCTTTTAAAGCCCTTTTTAAAATTTATTTAGTACAGGGCCTACAGGGTCTCACTGCACAGATCGGACTTGTAGTGATTCTTCTCCCAAGTGCTGGGGTTACAGGCACGGGCCTCCACTCCCAGTCTCACTTGCCATCTCAGCGCTCCTGGGGGCAGGGCCAGCAGGGTAGGCCAGGGATCAAACCCCTGCCGCTGCATATCTGCCTAAGCAGGCACTTTAATTCACTGAGCTATCTGTCCAGCCCTATCTGAAAAGCTTTAACAAAAATAACTAAGCAACATCTTGTCCACAGGCCTTTGTATTCGTCACTTTAAATGTCTGAGCTGTTTCTTTCTCTATACATGTAACAGTGTCGAACTGCTATTTCTTAATATTTACTTTTTAGATATAGTATATTAGAAGCTTCCTACCACAGAAAATGACTGTTTTCTCCAGAGTTCTCTTTCACTCTTCCATCCTCATCATTTCAATACAGTTACACCATAATTTTTAGTTAAGTAAAAATTAGTTGTTCACCTAGTTATAACTGCGTAAATATCATTCACACTGAGCCATTTTGTTCATCTGAAAATTTTTTATTTTCCCTGGTTTATTAGCTGCCGTGTTTTCTGTCGATTAGTTTTCTATAGCCCAATTGCTAATTCTTCCCGAAACTCACATCTAATAACTTTCCTATAGTAACCATGATATATGGTACACTTTGTTTCATCTTTTTCTTAAAGTCATTCTTCCTGGAGCCTTCAAGTCTCAATTCTAGATTGGCTATTTCTAGGACTCTGGCATGGCTGTCATGTTGGAATCTTTGCCATCTTTCTGGAAGTTTCCTTACCTTTTGTCCTATCATGAACTCTCTTTTCTAGACTCCTATGTCTTCTTCTTTTTTACTTTTTGGATGCTTCCTCACTCTGATAGAGGCATTTCTTTGTTTCTACAGAAAGGTGCACAGCAGATACATTAGGACTCAATTCACTTGCTCAAATCTTCATACAATTATATGCTTGGCTTAATTCAAAATTCTAATGTGGTGCTCATTTCCCCAGAATTATGAAGGTAGTTGTTTCTCTAGTTTCCAGGTTGCTACTGACAAGCCTAAATCCCAACCTTTGGTCAGTGATTTGTTTGCTTTTCTGGGAAACTCATGGCACCTTCTCTTTTCCCACAAAGTGAAATTTTATGCAATTGTGTCCTGGTGTGCTTTTTTCATCCACTATTCCAAATACTAAGTGAAGTGTTTCATTTCATTTATTTATTTATTTAATTTATTTTTTGTGGAACCGAGGATTGAACTCAGGCCCCTGGGCTTGCCAGGGAAGAGTTTATTCTACTGAGCCATCTCCTCAGCCTCTCAAGTGAAGCCTTTTTTAATCTGTTAAGTCTGTTCCCACAGGTCTGGGAAATCTTCAGTTCTTGTTCTGACAGCTTTCTCCCCACTGATTTCTCTGTTCTATTCAATGAAAATTCCAACTTTAAGCTCCAGTTTATATATGAATATCTTTCTTGGTATATCTCTTATGGACATTCAATACATCTGAAATTGAACTCACTCTCACCAAACAAAAATTCTTCTCAATCTTCCCTTCCCTTATCTTCTTCAGCAAATGTGTCTTTTGTCTAAGCCAGAAGTACTATCTCACTCCCTTTACTTACTTCTTTACATGAAAAGGAATGCTAGATCTTGTGAAATGTACATCTTGTGTCTCATATTTATTCTTTTTTTCTTTTATGGTACTGGGCTTGCACGCAAGGCCTTCATACTGAGTTAAATCCCCAACCCAAACTGAACTTGAACTTTTCATCCTCCTGCCTGGTATTCCTGAATAGCTAGAAACACTGACCCTATAGGGCCACTGAATAGCTAGAAACACTGACCCTACAGGGCTACACAACATGACATTCCAGGCATGCGTGGTCCCACTGGCACTCTACTCCTTCCCACACAGTTGTAACTGGCTGACAGATCAAGACCACCATTCCTGGAAGCAGCCTCCTTCCTTTTCTTGTCTCCAGATGAATCTCTTCCTTCAGACTTCAGCCTGGAGTTCTCTTCTGTAATGCTCTGAGGTGCAACATCACCCATGCTAAGGTCTACATGCGTTTTTCTCACTGTTTTTGGACAGGGTCTACCAGATCTACAGGGCCTCACTATGTAGATCGGACTTGTAGTGAGTCTCCTGTTTTCAGCTCCAAGTGCTGGGATTACAGATGTGCGCCACCACGCCCTGTCTCAGTTGTCATCTCAGCATGCCCCATGGGTGGGGCTAGCACAGCATGCCCAGGGATTGAACCCTGGCTGCTGTGCTCTGCCTTCCCCGAATGCATTCCCACATGGCAAATATTACAAATGAGTCTGTTTGTTACTATTAACTAATGGCATTTTTCCTTCATGAAGAATAAAGTCAACCTTGACTCCTTTTTTTTGAAGGGGGGTCTTGGTAATCAAACCTAGGCTCTAGAGCATGCTTGAACGCATGCTGTACACTCTAGCCCCACCTTTTTTTTTTTTCCTGCAGTACCAGGGACTGAACTCTGACTTTGCACTTGCCAGGCAGACTCTTATACTGCAGAGCTGTATCCCTGAGGAAGTCAACCTTAAAATTAAGTAAATTTATGAGTTATTGAAACCTGTTCTTATTTTTTCTCATTTCTTTAGTATTTCACTCCCCATTGTCATAACCAGGAATGTCCTAAGTGAGTAATGAGAAATTACCATATACACTGTTGGAATCAAATGAACCAGGCTCCGAATAGCAAGGATTTGTGAAAAGGAAACAAGCCAGTTCTCCTGGGGATTCCGGACTTTGCATGATGTATTTATTACCTACTGAGAAAATGTGAACATGTTAGTGGTGAGAAAATTATTTTGTATTTTTGAAAGCACACAAATAGATAGTTAAATCTTATTCATTGTGGGAGTTTCAGTTGGGTCAGTCAAAAAAAGAAAGGAAAGGTCTAGATTATTTGTCTAATATTATTTAGCAATTCAAATTTCAAGTTAATCAAAGAGCACAATAAAATGGCACTTTTCAGAGCTCTTATTTTCTTTATATAAATGAAAAATTCTTAACATGGTCTACTTAGAATGAAGTAAACACTCTAGTGTTAGTATGCTATAGTTGTACCACAAAGGCTGCATCACCTTCTCTTGTTTGAGCTATTCTTTCCTGAGCTAGCCTAGCATTTGTTCCTTCACTCATTCATCATTTGTTTATTGTGTAACTTCACTGCATTCCATATAGTATTTAAGTGAAGAGACAAGGCCACTGATTCTAGAAATTCACCAGTTGTGGGACATAGAAATAAGTGACAAGAAGATAATCTAGCAAGTGCCAGCCCAGAGTTCTGGCAAAAGATTTTTTCTTTCTGGGTACCCAGAGCAGGAGCCA
The DNA here is from genome assembly GCA_004027165.1 of Ctenomys sociabilis. NCBI lineage: Eukaryota > Metazoa > Chordata > Mammalia > Rodentia > Ctenomyidae > Ctenomys > Ctenomys sociabilis. Next base: position 5,525 of record PVKA01016485.1, read on the forward strand.
GGTACAGCTCCTCTGGAAAATATGCTGGGGCTAAGACATGGAATATGTGGAAAACTATGAAAAGGCTTCACAGGAAAGGGAATCAAGTGAAAAGGGCCTGGGTGCAGAGGGACAACATTCAGAAAGAGGGTGCAGGACCCAACAGAGGGCTTGCTTCTGGAATCCAGCCTACACTGTCCACAATCTCCATGATGTCCAAGGTCACCAAGCCATTATTCCTCAGTGTAATGTACCAGAATGCCTCTGAAAATCTAGCTTAATCCTAAATTTGATGAAATAATTATTGTGTCATCATTTTGCTTGCCCTTTCTTTTTAAAAATGGTATACTTTTTGAGTGAGGTTGCCAGGGAATGGAATTATGCCCCCAAACAAAAAGGAAACAGGAAGTTAGATTGATTTTGCCCACTGTTGCTTTCAGTTTAAATGAAGTGATCTGGCTAAGATGGCAATCAAGACTCAGCTATCAAAAGTATATAAATATGTAAATAAACCCATGGCTTATAAAAAGATAAACACACACTTTCTCCTTCATTTGCTTGATGGTCTGACCCAGGCACAATCACAGTGAACCAGTTCAAATGTATTACTTGAGATTATGGTATGTGTGTTTATAGATTTTCTTAATGAAATACTGTGATACAGGTTTAAACACTTTTTATTGTGGAATATGATATTTGTAACCTAGCTGTAGAGTTTACCAAGGAACTATAAAGCGGATGCCTATGAAATTGCCACCCAGAGAAGGAGCACAATGGAATGTCACTGGCAGGCAGAAGCACGCCCTGCCCTACCACTCCTTTCCCATTCACTGCTGCTGAGATGCTTTTAGTCATTGTTCTCGCTTTTCTTTCTAGAGTTTTACCATCGTCCCACCCAATGTCTTTTAGTTTATAAACATTTTATTAGTGAGGTGATGGATTCTATGTTCTTGCAATGTTTATACAACATCATATTTATAATTCTCATTCATTTTGTAGCCCATAGCACTGCTTCACGCTTTTGCTAATGATCCTTCATGATCATACATCACAGTGTATTGATTCATTTTTCCACTGATGAAATGTTTGAGTTGCTTCTAATCACTTTTAGTAATTTTGAACAATGTTGCTTTGAATAGACTTGTACATGATTCTTGTCCCATAAGTATGAATTTCTCCCATACCTGTGAGTGAAATCCTTCAGTAAAACTTAGCTAGATAACCTTACACTATGTTCCAAAGTGTCATCTGTCAGTTTCCATTACCCCATTTCCCTGTTACTGTGTGAGTTCCTCATTTGCTTTATCTTCACCAACATGGATACAGTCAGCATCAACTTACTTGCCTTCTGATAGATGCATACTTCATTATAACTTGAACTGCACTTTCCTGGTTTCTGATAAAGTTTAACATACTTTCCATGCACTTATTGGCCAGCTCTGTTTTTGTTTTCTGGGGTGCTGACCAATTTTCTCTTAATTTTAATTAATTAATTTATTTGGCACAGGGTCTTGATATGCAGCTCAGACTCATAGTAAATCTCCTGTCTCAGCCTCCCCAGTGCTGGGATTACAGGTGTGCGCCACCACACTGAGTTTCAGTGGCTGGCTCAGCACCCAGGGCTGGCATGGAATGTGGTACCACCGGTGATCAGACCTGGACCCTTGTGCTTGCCACTAAGGCAGCTTAGACTACTGAACTATCTCCTCAGCCCTTTTTTTTTTTTTGTCTGCCTCCACCCACTCACTTGTCAAAGATGCAATGCATCTTTGTGATTTTTTTTTTAACTTAAGTATATTATGATCATCTCTCATGATCATCTTTCATGGTACTATTTCATCTATAATGTTTCAAATGTAAACTTCTAACTTAGCAGTTTCAGTGTTAATTCACAAATTAGACTATAGCCACTATGAAATGAAATAGTGTTACAAATTTTGATTTCAAGATGGAGATGGATTTAAAGACACAATAGTGTGATTGCTTAGCATGAGGTGAAGGACCCACACCCTTAGCTTTACTGTGTCCACAGCTGTGTAACCTCAGCAGGCTACTTCCGTTTTCTGAATCTTTTTTTTCCTGTGTAAATGAGCAACAATAATGGTAACTACTCCATAGATTTGTGAGAAAAAAGTGAGATATTGCATTAAAGGTGATTAGCACAATGCCACTCATCATATGTGCCAAAGGACACTCATTGACAATATTATTAATTATAGTATTTCTTTAGAACCTGTCATATGGTGTTCTCTCTCTTCCCTGCACTGATTCATTATGCTTAAATCTAGTCCTCAATTTGGATGGAGTAAAAAGTGGGCCTTTCCACAGTGATTATGTCAGAAGGGCACCCCCGTCCACCAATGAACAGACTGATCCCCATATAAAACAGGCCCAAGGGGCTTGTTTGCCCCTTCTGCCATGTTCACACATGTGCCAGTGACAACGGAGCTCTAAGGGCCAGAATGCTGCTAGAGATGCAGAAAATGATGCCGAGGTTCAAGAGGTTTCAACTGTGCTTCTCTGAAGAAGCAGTCTCATCAGACACAGAATATTACAGTGACTTTCGAACTTTCTGGCCTCCAGAACTATAAGAAATGAATATCTACTATTTGTAAGCCTCCTTGCCTATGGTACTTTGTCAGAGGACCACTAGACAAAGACAAAACCCATGAATTACACATTACGTGCTGATATAGTCAATCCTTACTTTACCAGATTCATGTTATTCTCCTTTTTCTAATGAAGGATATGCAGATCAGTGAAGTTAAGTAATTGAATCCAGGACATCTAGCTCTTAGTAGTATCACCATGGTCAGAATCTGTATCTAAATTCAAAGCTTGTTCATTGTTTCCCCTACCATATAAATTATAGTTAATGGAAACAGTTCTCTGTGGTTTATCAATAAATGTGTTCTACTCTTTTGAATAGTCAGATGAAAATAAGAATATATTCAATGTGGCTTTTAAAAATAAAACCCCAAAAGGTATAGTATAAGCAATTTAAAATAAGTGGATCCTATAAAGTGCCATTTTCCCCCAGATCACAGGCACAAAAGTGCTACCTGCTGAGCTATCCTCTGCTGGGTGATCTCTGGTATGACAGAGGCTGTAACTGTCAGGATCATCCTGTTCCAGAAAAAGGTGGTGGGTGTAAGTATAAGCTCTGAAGTCAGATGCCTGGGCTAAAATACAAGTCTGTACTCACCTAATTTTGTTATCTTGAGTAAATGACTTGATCTTTCTGATCCACTATCTCCTGATCTGTAAAACAGGGTTCAAAATAGAACCCTCACATCATGGATACAATGAAATGAGACACTGAACATCCAGGAAGTGCTTAATAAGTACTCTCCATTATTATACCCATTGCACTAGCCGGGCATGGTGGCGCATGCCTGTAATCCCAGCACTAGGGAGGCTGAGGCAGGAGGATTGTTGTGAGTTCGAGACCAGCCTGAGCTACAAAGTGAGCTTAAGGCCAGCCTGAACTGCACAGTGAGACCCTGTCTCAAAAAAGACAAAAACAAAAACAAAAAAAAATTATACCCATTGCTTATGAAAGAACTGTCATATCAGCTGGACCTGTTTAATGCTATTTATCCCATTATCCCAGTTCAGACACCCAGTAATATTTTGTTACAATGCTTTAAGTTACATAAACAGAATAACTAGGCAGTCTACTCTCATTCATCCCCTACCTCTAGCCTCATGCATAGACTCAGCAGAGTCAAAGCCACAGCTCATTCAGAGGACTTTGTGTTTCAGGGTCTTAGCTCCGGTCATTTGCTGACTTCTGATGTATCCAAGCTATCATGATGCAGCCAGGGAGAAATGAGATAACATGATTTAAGTCCCATTTCTTTGTCAGACAGAAGAAAAATCCTAGTCACCTTCATGTGGGGTTCTCACCTTCCATGTTAAACATTCTATTCTAAGAGAAATGCTAATTCATCTCATGCTATGTATTCTGGAGTCTGAAGTCAATGTCACATCCAGTAGTCTTAAGACTTGATCAAGTTCTACTTAATCATCCAGCATTTCAATAGATAAGTGAATGTGATACATTAGGAAGAGCAGAGGTTTTGGAGAAAGACAGAACTCACCTCTTGGGTTAGCCTGAAAGTCACTCTGACACTGGAAAAGATACAGTTTCTTCATCTTTAAGAGTTATACAATGTTACTTTGGCATTTAAAAAGGGAAAAAATTAAGAGCCCTTAGCAGAGTCTGGCACACAGTACTTCCATCAACTGCAGCAATTATCCTCATGACGAAGGTGGTAGTCATCAAGATGGCCAAATGCTGAGGCCGGCAAGGGAGTCATCGTGGCTCCAGGCAGCAAGCGGCCAACCTGGATGAACAGCACGCGGTTCACTAATGGCTGGGAATGGAAACACAGGAGAAAGAGAGATGGAGCAAACAGTGTGCATGGCTTAGAGAGAGAACTCCAGACATAAGGAGGTGGTATCCAAGGAGAGCGGGCAGATGGTGGGTGATGGGCAGGCAAGATGCAGGCAAGATGAGCCACTGAAAAGTCCTAAACAGGGAAGTAACAGGGCCGGATGTGTATTTAATGAGGTGAAAGGCCTCTGGCAGCAGTGTGGGAGGCTGAGCTGCATGGCTTTCCACCCACATCAGCAAGGCTGGCTGGACGACTGATTATTGATGAGCGAAGTGTGGGACCCACAGTGGCTCTCAGTACCACTAACTGCTGATTGATGGATTAAAGCTGAAAGGTGTGAGGCCTGTGCAGTGCCCAGGAGATGTGTTACTCTTTCTGAGTTATAGTATGCATAGCTGGCATTTTCCTTTTTATATACTTTTGGGTTTTTTTTTTCTATACTTCATGACAATCACTGTCCTCAAGTACTTCAAACATTATGCTTATTATTTGGAATTTCATCCCAGGACCATGTAAGTCTGGAAAGAAATGTAAAGCTTTAAAACAATGACATAATTAAAAATTCCTTGGTTATCATACTAACAGAAGGAAGGCATCACGATAGCAGTTTGCATAAAAATGCATTAATAGTGCAGCAAGAAAAAAATAGTGCAGCAGCAGGCAGATTTCTGAAACATACAAATGTCACAAATCACAAAGGAAATCACAGCTCCAGAAAATTGCATTAGTTACTGCTGGACTAGCTCCCATAGCTCCATAGGGTTGAATGTAGAATTGGCAAAATAGCAGGGTTGCAGTATTTCCGTTAAAATAGAACTATGACCTCTTCAGTAAGGGTTAGAATCTTCATGCCCTCCCTTTGCAGATTCTGTATAAAATAGAGGGTTTCACATGCCAGGATACAAGCGGCTGAATATCAAAGTTAATCACAGAGTTGAATGAATCCTCTTCTGCCTGGATGGATATGTTCTAAAAGGCTTCCCCAAAATATCTAAAACACTATTCTTGTTGCTGTCCCAATAAGAAGTAAAAGAAAACTAGCAAAAAAAAATTTTTTCTTTCCTCTTACTTGGCTTCTTCTGTGGTATCAATTATTGTATCTAAACAGCACTCAAGGCCATTAACCTGGCAATAGAAGATAAAATGATCAGGATTTCAAACTCCAGTGCAAACAAAAGTGAAAGCAAACAAAACCCTGTGTCACTGAATTGTATGGGACTTACAATAAAATGAGAGACTGATGGCGAAGTAGCTCTCAACTGTAGATGCGAGTTTTTCATGCTGTATTCTGATCAACTCACAGCCTGTAAGTTCTCTCATAAAAGAGTTAAAAGACAGAGGCCGGGCGTGGTGGCACATGCCTGTGATCCCAGCACTCGGGAGGCTGAGGCAGGAGGGTTGTTGTGAGTTCGAGATCAGCCTGAGCTACAAAGTGAGCTTAAGGCCAGCCTCAACTGCATAGTGAGACCTTGTCTCAAAAAGACCAAAAAACAAAAAAAAAAAAGAGTTAAAAGACAGGAGAGAATATATATATTTAAACTAACAAGGTATCTAATTGTAAGTAGCCAAAACCCAAGATTTTAAAGAGTAAGAGGCTTGGATAAACCTCTTCACAAAGAACTGAATACTCTTCCACCATCACTGTCTGGTGACTTCAGTCCAAATTTCAGGTTTCTGCCTGAGTATATTTTGCATACTGGACCAATCTCTCTTACCTCCTCCCTTTCTCCTACACTCATTTCCCTTTCACAGTGTTTACCATAACTTTAGTGAAAAAATCAGATGTGTGCGTATGTGTTCGTTTCCTCTGATATCGTCAGTTCCACTGGAACAAGAGACTTTTTCTCACTCATTGAGATTTCCTCAAGTATCTAGCAGGATGCTTAATTCAAAGGAGGTGCGCAGGAAACATCTGTGAAGGAAGGGTTTCCCACTGATGTTCAGCCATTCTCACTCCCTAGGAGGAATGGAGGTTGGCTTTGGTGCCACAGCTCCGCTTTACAATGCTTGCTGACGTCCCCTTTCTGCTGGACAGACACAGGCTCCCCACATAGGACATGCACTTGTGTTACTCTCTAAGTGATGAAGTGGGTAGCTCCTCTCACAAGACACTACATGCACCATCCCCAGAACTACATCTTATCTCTTTGATCTCATGCAAACGAATGGGCCTCATTCTATTGTCTTCAATTTTTCTCCCCACAAATACTCTTTTTTTAAATACTTCAGGTCTTCTCAATATCTTTTATCCCCAAACATGTATCTAGTTCCTCTGATGGCCTCACAATGACAAATAAGGCAAAGCTGCAACAGCAATTTGGACTCAGCCTTAGGGAGAAGAGTCAGTGCTAAGCAATAACACCATATGCACTGAAGGCCTCGCACCACTTAATTGCTTTGACCTTGCCTTCTCCTGCTGGACTCCTGGGACGTTTCTGAACACTCTTGACTCATCAGTTTCTTCCCTGTGTGAGACAATATGATTCTCTCACTGTCAGAAAACAACCTGTTCTTAAAGTTATGTCATTAAAGGAACATGTAAGGTACAGTAAGAGTAACTCCTCCATCCTTTACAACTAAGGTTTCATCAGCAGTTCAGTAACCCTTTTGGTTGTCCTGTCTTTTGCTAAAGTGAAGGACTTTTTTTTTTTTTTCAGCAAGCTCTTTCTCAATTTATTCACTTAAGATGTGGCCAGAGAAAGGAGGCCACGCATGAACCCTGAAGGAGGGAAGGGGGAAGCTAGGATGCAGCTCCATGTGGTGTGTGGATGCAAAAAAATGCTTCAGAAACATATTTTTATGATGTTGACAGGCAACTAAAATTTTAAAAATTGTGTATGCCTATAAATACTTAAATTGAAAATACCTAAACTAGAAATACCTAATTTGAAAATTAATTCAGAGATAACAGCCTGCTTTAGAGATGCACAATTAACTTTTAATAGTATAAGTGGAGTTTCTGTAGTCCATTGATTAAGAGTCTCCTGATTCAGGAGATTTTTCTGGTTAAGTAGAGGGGACTCTAAATAAGAAGTCACCAGCTATTCATTTTCTATACAACCATAGGAAATCCTCTCTTGCCTGAGTCTAAAAAGGAGCTTTATTTTTTATGCTACCTGATAGCAACATGACAGACTCAGAGGGCATATTGACCAAGAAGCAATTTATCTTCAGATCAGTATTTTCACTTGAAAATATTTTCCTACCAAACTACTAAGAGGAGTCAGTAGGTAATGCTCAATTATTTGTGTAAAATTACATGGGTAATTTTAAAATTTAAAAATTGCACAGGAAAAAGTTACTCATGAGAATTTTAAGCAAAAAAAAAAAAATACTGAAAGACTGAGGCTAAATTTCTGAAAGTCTCAGGAACCTTCTACTTACACAGCTATGGATAGGACCAGTAATACATATGCTTTTTATCACTAGCACTAAGCCCACATCTCTTCCCCTTGTTATTACCTTGATGTCAAGAAGCCAATGGTAATTGACTTACAAGACAATACTATGAGTGGTTCATACTTTCAACCTGCAAAGATGGATAGTGCATATATTCATTCTCAGCAAGGATCCAGAAACCTTGGGAGAAAGGAGCATGGGAAGATCACAGAATTACTGTTGGGAAACTACCTCAGATGGAACTACCAAAAAGAACTAAATGCCTAAGATGCATTTCAAAAACATGTAATTACCTGGCCTCGCCTGAATAAGAATAACAAAGCAGCTTAGACAGATACAGGTTGACTCCTGTTGTACTATAAGGCTGTATAACTCTGGGGAGTTATTTAATTTTTTTAAATTTTAGTTTCCTCTGGGATTAAACTGATATAATTGATAAATCATTATGAACACTGTTTGATACACAAAGAATGCCCAGTAAGTATATTTTAAAAATAAATAAAACATAATTTCATAACATAGTTTTATTTATATTTAAAGATAAATTTGAATTACTAACATAAAATATTATACTGAAGACAAATTAGTACCAATTTGTTGGCCCTCATAAACTGAATCTAGACAGCTCTTACATGGATCCTCTAAGCTCTGGTTTAAAATTAGATTTCCAAAAATGTATGCTCCTAGATTCTAGTACTTTAATTTTGATAGACAATCTGATTAATTATAAAAAAAGAAAATCTCTTCAAAGAACCATTATTTAATGTTGTGTCAAACTCTGCCCACTCCCCACAAGGGCCTGCTTCACTACTGGCCACCGGCCAGTTCCAGGAGCTGGGCTCCTGGAGTGTTCTGTATCCCAAGTTCTTGGGCCATACTGCAGCAGTTTGATTACAAAGTTCATACATAGAATAAATGCCCCAAGTCTACAAGACTAAGTTATAATGAAGCCTATTATAACCAGGCTTACTGAATTTCCTTCAATGGCAAAATATCGGCACTGCTTAAGGAATTAAACCCAATTCATGCAGTGTTGCTGGTGTGCAATCTTTGCACCTGGTTTCATTTGAATCTCACCCCATCAGCTATTGCCCTTTATTAATTTTACTCTGAATTCTTTTATTATAATAAATTATAATCACAACAACAATATCTGAGTCCTATTAACTCTCTCATGGAAATCATCAAGCTTAAAAGCAGTCTTGAAACTTCTGAGACACATTTTTTCCAAAATTAATTTATTACTTTATTATTTTATACTGAAACATTGAAATGACCTAAGTGTTGGACAGATTAACAATTCCATAAATCTGGTTAATAAACATAAAATTAATAAAATATCATTTAAAATAACTTTTTTGCATATTTATCATGACAGAGAGAGAAAACTTTGAAAGCAGGATACATAGCTAAATAGAAAGTATCAACTTAAGTACGCAAAGAATCCAACTCCATAGAAAAAAAGATGGGAAAAAAAGTATAAATACATGTTATTAGTGGCTACTGATCAACTTTCAGATTTTGAGGTATTATTTATTTATTTTTCCATATTTGAGATATTATGTATTCATTTTTCCATGTTTTTATGACCTTTTCTCAGCACAAATTATTATTCTACTTTTATTGCTATTTTACATATCTTACAGCAAAAATTAAAACATGATTGGAAGAGCTCTTATAACCCAGAAAGAACACAATTTTAAAACCAAAGTTCTTTTCCCCATCACAAGTTTCCCTCCAACTGGATATCACATTGACAATAATTATTAACTATTTAAATAACATTTTCCACTTTTTCTATAAATTAAAAAAAAACATAAAAACAATTTGTTTCAGGTTTTACAGACATAGGCTCATATTCTACAGCTTTTGTCCTTCAAAAAGTCACCTTAAGCCGGGCGTGGTGGCGCATGCCTGTAATCCCAGCACTCGGGAGGCTGAGGCAGGAGGATTGTTGTGAGTTCGAGACCAGCCTGAGCTACAAAGTGAGCTTAAGGCCAGCCTGAACTGCATAGTGAGACCCTGTCTCAAAAAGACAAAAAAAAAAAAAAAAAAAAGTCACCTTAAAATGACTTCTGTATTTATTGAATTGATATTTATTAATTTATTTCCATACTGATGGATTAGTTTAATTGTTTCCAATTTTTTAGTATTAGCACAATTTTGCCTAAAAAGTTCTTGTATATACATCAGGGTATCTTGAAATTCCTTTTCTAAGAATTATAGGAGTAAAACTATTGGATTACATGTTATAGATATTTTAATTTTCATAGATTGACAAATTGCTCTTCCAGTCATGCTACAAGAGTAATCTTTTGCCATACTCTTACCAACAATAGATAAATCATTACAATTATTTCTTTTTTTGTCTTTCTGAGACAGGGTCTCACTATATAGTTATTTCTAAATAGATATGAAATGAAAATGACAGTATGTCATTGTTTTAAAAACAAAGGCATTAAGTTATTGAATTTTGAAGATCTTTTCATTGATCTTTGTGTGAAGCAGCCATTCGTATCTTTTATACATTTTTTTGAATTATCTGTCCTGTAGGTTTTCTGTTTTTTAAAAAAATTATTTCTTCATTTATTTGATACAAGGTCTCACTACGCAGCTCAGACTCACGGTGATCCTCCTGTCTCAGCCTTCCCTTCCCAGTGCTAGGATTACACCTCTGTGCCACCAGGCCCAGTTTCAGGGTCAGCACAGCATGCAGCACTGGAAATTGAACTTGAGTTATTGCCCGTGCCAGGCAAACACTTAGACTGCCTAGCTATCTTCTCAGCCCCAGATTTTCAGTTATTTAAACTTTGCCCACATTAACATTATGTGACAACAATTTCTCTTCCTTTATCATCTTGCTAAATTATATGATGTCTTTCTTTTCATAAAGTTTTAAATTTCTATGATATCATGTCTTTAAAAATGATTCTGCATTTAATGTTCTATTTAAAAGGCTCTCATTGTTCCAAAGTTTTAAACTATTTTCTAATGATTTTATCAGAAAAATATTGAATATTTATGGTGTTCAATGTAGTCTTTAAAGTTCACAGAATTAAGACTTAAAATGTTTTCTGATAAAATGACAGGCTCCTTTCCCTCAATTGTTTCTTACTTTGCCCTTGTAGCCAGGAAGCTATTTCAGTTTTAACGCTTTAACTCTTTGTTCTTACTTGGCTTTTTAACCTGGGCCTGTGTTTTCTGTGGCCTTTCCTGAAAACTACTTCAGACCTTTTCTGAAGTTAGAAGGTGAGCGAGGACATAGCTCACTGGCTCAACACCTGCCTAGCAAGCTCAAGGTCCTAAGATCAATCTCCAATACCAGAGGAAAAAAAAGGTGAGCAGGCAAATAAATTAGAAAGTGATCAAATAGCTAGAATATGACTAAATGTCAATTAAAACTATTATATTTAATTCAGATATTTTCAGGTCCTTCCTTTATTACCTATTCTCCTAGAATTAACCTGAATTCAGATAATAAATTATTGTCCTGTTAATCACTTTGTAGTTATTAGAGTACATATCTATTTACCTTATTTTGAGTCTTTCAAGGGTTCTAATTTCATCCAACTACCTATTCCTTAAAAAGAGCACTCAAGAACATATTGAATGAGTGATAAAGAAGAAGAAGAAGAAGAAGAAGAAGAAGAAGAAGAAGAAGAAGAAGAAGAAGAAGAAGAAGAAGAACAAGAAGAAGAAGAAGAAGAAGAAGAAGGAGAAGAAGAAGAAGAAGAAGAAGAAGAAGAAGAAGAAGAAGAAGAAGAAGAAGAAGAAATAGCTCACATGAGAAATCTAATTAAAGGAAATAGTCAGGACTTATCCTCCTGTTGGTCTATGCTGAATCTCCAACAGTAATGGCAGTCGCGGAGCAGATGACACCGGGCCTCTACAGCTTGTCATCATCATCAGACTCGAGGAATCCCCAAGGGAAGCAGGCAAGGTATCACAGGTTAGGGCACTTCCAATCCTGGCTGTAGAGCTCAGAGGTAAGCTAAGCAGTGTTTGCTTAGCATTGCAGAAAAAAATAAGTTTCTAACAAGTGTTATAAGAGTACTGTCTGTTATGTAAGTAATTAAAATAAACCAAGCCTCACATTCCCAAGAAATCCAATTATTTGAGATTTAACTGCAATCATAATGCCTACTTTACTGCAGCTTAGCCAGCTAGATGACAGAATAAAGTACAATGAAAACTAGATTGTACTTGCATTAGAAATTCAAACCCATGAAATATATGCAAAGCTAAAGTTATGTACTGCAATTTACCTTTTAACAATGATTTTGAAATGCAGGGCCTTAGATGTTACAGTCATATTGGAAGAAGAGTCCTGAATACATTTAAAATGAGCTATTTTGTTTTTCTAACCCACATCCTGTCCTAATAACCCACTTCCATTTTCCTGAGATTTTAGGCAATCTGTGTGGGTCTCTCCTAACTAAGGTGGGTTACAGAACAAACAGGGTCTCCCTCATGGATTTTTGTCTCTTGATGATGGAGGATGAAGGACAACACACAGCCAGCCTGACATCTCCTCACATTGGCAGGGTGGACACTGAGGTTTACATCAAAGGAGAGAGGACTCCAAGAGATCAAGGCACACTGAAGGCAGCCACCAGCTGTGGCTACCTGATAAGCCTCTGTAACTTGCTATTGGTGCTTAGAAGTCAACCCAGTTCCACAAGAGCCTTAGGGGTGCTGGATCATTAGGTGGAGCCTGTGCTAGCAGAAAGAAAAGGGTCTCTCACCCTGGACAAGAGGGTTGGTCTTGCTGCCTCATTATGTAACCCCTACATACATTAGTCCCATGTACTTTATAAACACTTATTATCACATGTGCCCCAAACCATTAGGGGGCTTATGATCTTCCTTCATTGAACAGGTTTTTTTTTTTTTCTTTTTGGTGGTACTGGGGATTGAACTCAGGACCTTGCACTTGCCAGGTGAGTGCTTATTCTACTAAGCTATCTCCCTAGCCCCTCAACAGGTATTCTGAGGACCTTCTATTACCAGATACCTTGCTGGTGTTCAGGACTTGGATTGGAAGTCAGGACCTCATGGACAAGGGGTCAAGAGATGTCAGATAAAAAATCTAGACAACTAGAGAAGGTCCCTAAAGACACAATATTCACTTTAGGGCTAAAGAAAAGACAGATGTTAATCAGAGGAAGAAATAGGGTTGGGTGGAAAGAATGAGGCCAGACTTAGTTCATTTAGGCTGCTATAAAAATACTCTATATTGTTTATTTCTAACAAGAAATTTTCTTTTTTCCGCAGAGTTCTCAAGCCTAGGAAGGCCAAAAGCAAGGCATGAGCAGATTCCATGTTTTCTAAGGGCTTGCTTCTCAGACACAGCACTTCTGTGTGTCCTCTTGTGGCAGAAGAAAGGAGTAAGCTCCACAGATCTCTTAACAGAGCACTGGTATTATTTATAAGGGCAACCCCGCCTGGAACCCTTACCTCTTACTTTTATGCTTGGGGGTTAGGTATCAGCACAGGAATTTTGGGGGACATACACACCAACTACAGCAAGACAGACATGTAGGGTATGGGATGCTCCTAACAGAGGGCTCTACAGAGAGTCACTGGGATGATGCGGATGGGAACACTCCTCAGGCTCTACCTCCTGCAGCCACACTTAGCCACCAACTCACCAGGGGCTCACCCCCTGGGAAGCATCACTCACTGTGATTGAATGACCTACCCAAAGCCCCACCAATAAGCACATAAGACTGTGAGCAGAGAGCTGGATACAAACCATAACACTGGCCTGCATTTGAAATACCTTATTTCCATTTAATTCTACCTCCACTAAAACAGCCACACTTTCTATACATTTTACTATGTTCTGAGAGAAGACTTCAAATATCAACCAGAGAGAAGGGTCCAGTCAACTGCTATACTTCACTGCCCAACTTCAACAATAAGTGGTACCTGGCCACTATCATTTCCTCTTGTATTACACACCTGTTTTGTTCACTACATCCTGGAGTATTTTGAAGAAAATCCCAGATAACACATTTGATAATTTTTAGATGGGGGTGGGTCTTAACTGTTATCCCACAGTCCTGTCACACTATGGGTCCCAAACTTGGTGCTTTTGAAATGGGGTAGAAATTTTAGTGGGGCCTAGTGGAAGGTCTACTGACATACCCCTGGAGTGGACAGAGGAACCCCAGACCCTTGCCTCTTCTGTGGCTATGAGGTCAGAAGCTTTGTGGTCCTGCCATAGACCCCAAAGCAACAAGACTTCTTGATCCTGAATTGGCACTTCCAAAACTCCAAAACTGAGACAAAATAAACTTTAGGTCTATAATCCCACTACTTTGGGAGACTGAGACAGGAGGATCATAAGTTCTGGCATGGCCTGGGAAACTCAGTGACAATGAAAAGCTGTCTCAGAGTAAAAGGATGAAAGTGAGAGCTGGAGTTTAGCTCAGTATAAAGGCTCTAAGGCCAATTTCCTGTATCAAAAGCTAACTACAAACTTCATATTGTGTATCATGTATTATTTCATTTATGTGAATTTCTAAAATAAGACTTTTGAAAAATAGTATAAGTGCTCAATCTATTAACAGATTCCTTAATATCATCAAATAGCCAGTGTTTACATTTCCCCAGTTAGCTTCAAAAATCAGGCAGGATTCAGGGGCTAGGCAGATGTAAGTGAAAGGGCCTGAGTTCAATCCCCAGTTCCACAAAAAAAAAAAAATCAGGATTCAAAACTAGATCCATATTTTAAAATTGGTTGCTATGTCTGGTTTTAATAATCTATACACTTTCACTCCATGTCCTTTATTCCTCTAAAGATTTTTTTCCTTTTGTTTTTTTTTAATTTTATAGTTGCTACTGTTGATTAAATTCTCTGGTGTTACTCAGAGTCTGATTTATCCCAGTGTCATTTAACATATTTTGTGTTATTCCTTTGATTCATTTTTCCTCTAACACTAACTCGCATGTATGTCACTTACACTTCCATCGGCGTGGTTCACACTGTCTGGGTGTCTGTTAATTGATGATCACAGCCTTCAGCCACTGACTCACTATAAACCACAAAAGTTGCTACTGTATTTTAATCAACTTTTCTTTAGTAGATTGATTATTTTTATAGAGAAACTTTCTTCTAATTAACTGTTTGGATGAGTTACGAATTAAAGGAGTTAAAATGTTTCATTTTTCATTTATCCGCTTTTAACATAAAGAGTTATTTTCTAGAATTCTCCTGACTAGTCTTGTTTATGTTTTACTGCATAACTCAAAAAATATACATATATTTCGATGAGTATTAATTCACTACAGTTATTAATATTACTGATATTCAGGCAGGCACTTACACCACTGAGCTATATCCTGGCTCATATTACTGATATTCAAACTGTCTAAAATTTTCTTTAATTGTATTTTTAACAATAAAAACTTATTCAGTCTTTATTGAATCTTTTCAATGTAAATGTTATAGTATGAATTTTTCTTGGTTCTTTGGTATAGTAAATTGTGTGAGAGTCAGTGATTCTGATTCCTCGACTTGGAACCAGCCACGTCTTCAAGGAGCCTGGTCTACCTTTTGTAGGAAATGTACTTAGAGATTACAGTCTGTTTATAAGGAGTGTGCTTTACTATTGATTTGGTCATTATTTGCAACTTTTCCTATACACAGAGCTGGAAATCAATCTTTTTTCTTTTCATTTTTTAAATATTTTAGGGAAGGGTCTACAGGATGTTCAGGGTCTCACTACTAGATTGGACTCATAGTGATCCACCTGTTTACAGCCTCCCAAGAGCTGGGATTACAGGCATGTGCCACTACACCCAGTCTCAATTGGCTTCTCAGCATGCCCCGGAGGGTGGGACTGGCATCGCTGGCACGGCAGGCCTGGGGATTGAACCCCCATTCCCTGTACCCGCATGCCGGTGCTTTAATCCACTGAGCTATTTGGCAGGCCCCAAAGGATTTTTTTTTTTTTTTTTTTTTGGCTGGCTCAGGCTACATTAAGGAATGGTCTGGTAAGGCAGGTGGAGCTGAGGACTGAACTGTGGTATTCTGCACCTTACTGCTTTTGAATGAGCAGGTGCCTAAACAACTTAGCTAACCGGCAGGCCCCCAATCTTTTCTTAAAAATATAATCAACGAACAATTCATATGTTATTCCATATCACATTTATCTCTTAATTGACAAATATGGAATATTAGCAGATATGCAACTATATTACTGACACTCCTATAAATACAATTATTGAAAACAGTTTACAATTTTTGTTTTAATTTTTCTGAGCCCAAAGTATAAAGTAAGTCCCAGACTTACAAAAGAGCTCTGTTGCAGAACACTGATAAATTAGATTCATCTGTAATCCAACAAAGTCACTACTATACTATACTATAGTATACTCTTATAGAGTACCCCTGAGAAAGTTCACAACTCTAAGTTCCCAATTTGGGGACTTAACTGTGTTCTTCTAGAGGTGAATCAAATTACTGGGTCTTCCAGGTGGTTATGCCACCAATACGCTATACGATTATTTTCATCTGTTCAATCTCACTTTTTAATGTATAACTATATAAAGAGTTACAGGACTTCAAAATCAAAACTATGAAAGATGTGGTCAAATACATATTCATTAGTGTCTTCCTCCTCCGAATTTGGTACCGCAGGAGTGGGGTCATTGCTGTGGCTAAACCTGATCATGAGGATTACAAGCTTTTGGGAATGGCTTATGGGAAGAGATAGGAAAGGTTCAGAAATGTCACCTACAAGCGAAGTGCTGAAACAGCTGTTCTGTTTGGGAGATTCTGGTCAGAGCTCAGGAGACCAGAAGGCTGATGGAAAGCCGGCCTGTGAAGACCAGGCTGGGGAGGTTTCTTCTGGGAAGAAGGGCTCATTGGTTGTTGGACTCCGGATCATTTGTGTTTTGACTTGGCAGAAAAGTTGTCTGCATTTGGCTGATGTTGAGAGACTTTGCCTGAAAGTGAGTTTAAGCATGGTGGACTGATTAATCTGGCAAAAGACATTTCGAAGCAGCCAAATATTGGAGCGGTGGCATGGCTGTTACTGGGGGCTTTTAGCCAGATTTATTTTGAGAATGAAGAGCAAGGATCCCAGCAGGAGAATTTAAAATGTGAGTCTGGCCAGAAAGGAAGCTCTAATAAAGATGTGGAGTGCAAAGATGGAGCTGAGAGGATCTCCATTGCCTGGAAGGAACAAGAGAATGGAAAGGATGGCCTGAGAGCATCACTGGAGGAGATAGGTTTCCGCCTTTTGCAGGCTCAGAACTGCAAAGGTCAGGAACTTTGCCTTAAGGGGAAAGCTGCAGAGCCCCAAGTTTGAGAATGGTGGCAGCGGTCAGACTAGGTTCCAGAATGGCACTGGCATGGTGAATTTATTCCTGGGAATCAGGGTCAGAGTGCTCAGTGATCCAGACACTTGACCGCTATAGTCAAGAGAGAGGAAAGCCTGCCTACTGCTCCAGGGGCAGCAGACCTTGGCATCATTCATGTGGAGTTGGTTTTAGGCACCTGTAGAATGCAGGAAGTTCTGAGGTTAAGAAGGCTTCCTCCTCAATTTCAGAAGAAGGCTTGGGAGGCCAGGCAGTGTGCCTGTGAGAGGGCAGTGTGTGAAGCTGTGAGAAGCCCATTTAGAGGAAACCTCAGAAGTTTGGAAAAATCAGGAATGTGGATCATTTAAGATAAACCGCAAGAAGGGAGCAAAGCCAGTGTAAGAGAGATGCCAGGAGAGCTACCATCACGAGTGCTGTAGGGGCGGAGCCAGGTAAGGCCTTTGGAGCTCACAGCTCATCACGGATTGTTTTGGATGTCCCACATGGAACTGCAGGACTTAATGTTTGCCTGGCTGGGTTTTGGACTTGTGTTGGCCCCAATGCTTGAAGTCCAGCTGTGTGTACCTTTTGGAATGGTAATGTTTATCTTGTGCCTTTGATGTTACAAGCATTTGAGGGGCTCACAGTTGAAAGTGTTGCAGGCAGCAGAGTGAGATAGAAATATTTTTAGGCAGTCAGGCAGGGCCAGGCCCTTGAAAGAGATAGTATCTTGTCTCGAAGGAGACAAGATATCTTGCAACTCTGAGAGGAAGGGATGTTCCCGCTGAGCCAGACCTAAAGATCAAAGATTGGACAGATGCCGACCTCCCTAAAGACTGGCATCCGAGATTGATCATCAACCTGAGGGAGACCAAGAATCATTAATCCAACTACTAATACCTGATAAAGTCCTGTTCTACATTCATGCCCGCTTGCTATGTGACTCGTTTCCCCATTAGGTCCTGGACTTAATCTATTTTACCTGAGCAATGGTGCTTGTAATCTCATTGGTTGACCATAGTTTTGTCCCACCTCTTGTCCACCTAAGGGAGTTCCCATGTCTTCACCACCTTAGACCTGCCTCACTATTTGGTTTTACTCTATAAAGTCCCTGAAAGAGACAACTTCCTGGGGAACTACTCACTCAGGTCCCCCTCTTGTCCCTCTCTCAGACAGGAGCTTTCTTTCCCTCAGTAAATCTATTCTGCTTATAACCTCCATTTGTTCCTAAAATTCATTCTTCAGTTTTAGAGAACACAAACTCGTACAGGTCAGGTCCAGAGATCGTTTTTCCCTGTGTCATTTGGAGGTTCCCTATATTGTTTGGAGATCCCCACCCGAGATCAGTTTTTCTTCGTGTATCAAAAGTTTGCCTTGGATCTTGGAGGAGACTTGGGACCTGGACTTTTCAGCAATGCTGAAATTGTTGGGACTTTGGCAACTCTAAGAGATGGACTAAAATGGCCTTTGCATAAGGGAGGTGCATGAGTCTTTGGGAGTCCAGGGGCAGAATGTTATGGTTTGTGTCTAGGTGTCCCCTCAAAGCCTTCTGCAGTCTTAGGGAAGCTTCTGGAGTTTGTGATTGATTACTGTGGGTGTGGATGCTGCACCTGCCCTGGGGCAGGTCATTTGCATTTCAGTGTAAGGAGGAAAGAGGAGCTAGGTGCTTTGAGTGGCTTGTATTCCTTCTTTTGTGCTCTTGCTCTTTGCCTCCACCATGAAAGGTTGTTCTCTGCCTTGTGCTGTTCAGCCTTGCACCCAGATGAATAAGGACTGAAACCTCCAGGAACTGTGAGCTGGGCGTCAGGTATTTGTCCCAGCAAGGAGAGAAGAGTAACCACGACAAAGAGTAATCATTTAAAAGAAATTCACAGGTTATTCTACTGCTTTCTATTAACTTATATACAGGTACACCAATATAAAATGTCTCTGTTTACACACACTACTGTTTAACACTTTTCATTATCCACCTTGCTTTTTATTAATTAATGGTACTTCTTGGATATCATTTTCTAGAATCACATAGATACTTCTCCACTCACATAACAGCTGAGAAGTACTGTGTATATCGTAATCTACCCCAGCATTTGATTAGTGGGTATTTGAATAATTTTTAAATTTTTTGCTACTTTAAATACTGTTTTACTGAGTCACTTCACACCCTAATTTTTTTGCCAGCCTATCTTCAAGAAAGACTAAGATCCATTTACATTGCATTCTCTAAGAACATGAAAATTCTAGCCATATTTTCTGTAACAGTGGTTCATAAAGTGTGAGCCTTGTATCAGCAGTAGCAGCAGCAGCATCACCTGGAATTTTATTAGAAAATTTTCAGACCCTGTTATGGTTTGTGTCTAGTTGTCACCCCAAAATCTCATGCAGTTATTGGGGCAGCTCCTAGAGTTTGTGATTAATGCATGATCCAATGCCACCAATAGGCTATACAAAATGAAAAACTCAGTTATGTAATACTTTACTGCCATCAAGTGGACCAAAATTTAGAAAGGAACACCTATTCCCCATGGGTACGTGGCTGGAAGACTACAGCTTCTTTGCAAAGGAATCTAGGAGGCTCTATCAGTGCTTCAAATACAGCAATTCCATTCCTGGATGTCCATCCCATGGGAAGAATGGGTCCATTCTGGCTCTTTCCCGCACCACTGTTTGGTGCAGCAAACATTAATGACAAAGCAAATGCCCAAAGGTTCGGGATGGTAAAATCAATCCTTGCATAGCCACATCCTGAAGCCACTGTGACAAATAAGCCACAGCACTAATTGAGAGTTTTTCTATGACATACCTTGAATAAATAAGTAAAACAATACATAGAAAAATGAGTATACTGGTTGAATATCCCTCACTCAAAGTGCTTAGGACTAGAAGAGTGTTTTATACTTCAGACATTGGAATATTTGTGTATGTATACATAGGTATGTATGTATGCATATATCTTGGAAACAAGACTCAAATCTAAGCACAAAGTTCACTTATGTTTTACATATCTTTATGTGCACAATCTGGAAATAATTTTAAAGAATGTTTTTAGTGTACCTGAGTTTTGACTGTGACCCACTACATGAGGAAAGGTGTGGAATTTTCTACTTGTCATGTCAGCATTTTTGTATATATAGATTTGATATAGGGTCTCACTAGACAGCTCAGATTCATAGTGATCCTCCTGTTTTCAGCCTCCCCTGTGTTGGGATTACAGACATACGCCACTATGCCAGGTCTCAGTGGCTGACTCAGTGCACCCAGGGGCAGGGCTGGTGAGGCATGTGGTGCTGGGGATTGAACCCTGATCCCTGCACTTGCCTCAGCAGGCAGCACTTTTTTTTTGTACTGGAAATTGAACTCATGACCTCATTCATGCCTGCCAGGTAGGCACTAAGCCACTGGCCATTGTGCTATCTTGTCAGCATTTTAAGAACTTCTGATTTTACAGCAGTTCAGATAAGGGATGCTCAACTTATAATGCCACCCCATTTTCAAAATACTTATAAATTAATGCATATATATATATATATATATATATATATATATATATGATTATATTTCTAGAAGAAAATATGATGAAATAAATCCCAGTCTAAGTGAGCCACCTATAGCGGTCAAGACTGGACGTTTGCATGCTTTCCTGATTGTGCGCTTTCCACAGGGCAGAGAGAAAGCTAAAGACAACATGCTCAAACATCGCTGTGGGCAGACATAGAAGGAAAGAGTGTGGCAGGGGCCACACTGGTGTGGACTGCCTCTGTGGCGCATGTGGACCTTCGCTTTTGCTGCTCTCATCTTCATATGGCTGAGTTCCCTGTGTCCAGCCACTCATGTCACGGGCAAGGAGAGGCAAGGCATGGGGACCCATTGTGTCATGGATCTAGGGTGCAGAAGGAGACTCTGGAGTCAACCAGGATACAGTAGACACAGATTCCTCAAGAGGTCGCCCTTGTGGTTTTATGGATGCAAGCCAGCAGTCAGCAAGGGGCAGGAGTTCCCCCAGTAAGTTCTGGGGCATTTCTGAAGGCACAGGCTGACTTCCAAAAGATTTCATGCACACCCAATTCTCTGAGTCTAATGTCAATCTGCTTAAAATAGCTTGGTTCTTGCTTTCTGAAAGAGAAACTGAGTGATTCAAAGGGCAACCAGGCGGGAGGGATGTGGGGCAGCTGTGAGACTTTAAACATAGGCAAGTGCCATGAAAACAGTGGTACTATTATTAATTTTCAGTGCCATTTAAAACTCATCTGTTATCTCACCTAAACAACAGATACACACGGGGATTTTCAAAGGATTTTTTATTAATGCAGAAAGGGCTCTCCCCCATGGAGCCTCTCCCAGCCAGCCAGAAAGTCTTACCAGTAGGTGTAGAAGTGGATTTGGGTGCCGGAAGTAAGTTCCTGCGGGGTGTTGTCACACTGGAGGATGCTGGAGAGGCCCCCCTGCTGGCCCCCTTTGGTGTGTCCTTAAAAGGCACAGCTGTCTTCAGAGCTGGCTGTTCTTCACTACCAAAGGTTGAACCTGTGGGAGGCAGATGGTAGTGTATTAGTCATGACTTCATGAAAAATGGATGTCTCCCCAATCCCCTTGGCACTTTCCAGCCAATCCTCAGGCCATTGCTGGATTTCTTTTTCTTTTAAAAAAATTTTTTATGTACCTGGTACAGGGTCTCACTACACAGCTCAGATTCACAGTGATCCTCCTGTTTTCAGCCTTGCTAGTGCTGGGATTATAGGTGTGTGCCACCACACCTGAACTTGGTGGCTTGCTCAGCCTGTGGGTGGGGCTGGGATGGCAAGTGGTACCAGGATTGAACCCATGTCCCTGAGCTTGCCTAAGCAATCACTTAATCCACTGAGCTATCTCACCAGCCCTGCCTCTGACTTTCAAACTTGTTCTCTAGGTGAGTGGCCTTAAGAAGTATTTCTCTCAAATGGGCTGTGGAAAAGGACTGTCTTCAGTTACTGCACACATTAACTCAAATCTACACTGAAGACAGAGCAGCCTCTCTGTTCCAAAATTTTACACATGTGCACAAACATGCTCTGGTTTGTGCCCAGATAATTCCTAGAGGAAGGACAGCTCTGTTTTTGAAATAGAATGTGAGTGATCCAGGAAAGGTAAGAATAAAAATTCTGTTATCCCTTGGTATCAGTGGCAGATGGGCTCCAGAACCCACTGTGGATGTCAAAATCTGCAGGTAGTGAAGTCCCTCAGTAACACTTGCCATAGTGTTTACATAGAATGAAAGCATGTGCTCTACTTTAAATCATCTCTAAATGACTTATAATACCTAGTACACCATAAATTCCATGTTAACAGTTATTATATTGCTAACAATACATATCATACATATGCGCAATAAGGTCAAGAAAAAATTTCCATGTTGGCACATGCTCAGCACAGAGACAGTGTTTCCCCTTCCTTTACCTGGGGGGCTGGAGACTGAACCTGGGGTCCTGTCCATGCTAGGCCGTTTCTGTACCACTGAACTATATGTCTAAACTCTGAGTAACTCTCATCCACAATTGGTTGATTTTAGAAATGTGATAGCTTGGACACAGCTCTATATACATGTCCCAGGAGCTCAGGATGTTTAGAGATCCTAGAAATCTAGCTCAGTCACCTCCAGAATAGGAGGTTTGGGAAGAAAGTTGGGAGCATGAGATAGAATCATTTGAAACTGACCGACCAGTTTTGTGACCATGATCTTCTTTAAACTGGGAGGACCTTGTACCACAGCCTCAGTAAACTCATGGGCAGAAAACATGAATGGGTAATTGCAATTTACTACTCAAAACAGAAGTCCTTTTTTCTGTTCTATAGGATAGTTCCCTATAATCAATTGCTCTGACATTCTGAATATATGGCATATAGGAATGTGAACCTTTTTTATATTGTGCCAGATTTAAATGTGAAAAATTACTGTGACCCAAACTTTTGTTCCAGAACTTCTGTGACTTTGTAAACTCTTAAAGATAATGACATCACTATCTATTTGCTGTTAAAAGGAACATCTTTATGTACATCTCTGAGCATACCTGTGAAGCCTAATCTAATAAGTTAGAGACTGAATGTGCTGACATCACTGCTTGTTTAGAACAGTCCTTTTGTAGGATCAAGACCCATCTGCCATAAATAATCAGCAATGACAGCTAGAGGAGGTGAGAGATTGGACAATGACAGCTTAGAATGAAAGACTAAAGTTGTTTTCATATTTATGTATTTGCTGTGGCCAGCTCAGCCCTCCCTGAGGACGGGGGTGGTGGGCGTATGGTGCTGGGGATCCTGCACTTGCCTAAGACCACCAAGGTATGTCCCCAGCACCCCTGTTTTCATCATTTTAAAAGGATGGTCATAATATTCTACTGAGTTAGGGCATGCATTAAGATGCCATGCAGTGTTCACTACAGCCAGGGGTCTCATCGGTCACTTATTGTAAGAGAGTTTTGATTTTCCTCCTCTAAAGATATGAAAGTAACAGGAGTGTTGGCCTATAACCCCAGAACTTGGGATGCTGAGATAGGAGGATGGCTGTGAGCTGGAGGCCATCTTGGGCTACAAAGTGAGTTCAAGTGAAACCTTGTCTTAAAAGACAAAAATTAAAAAACAAACAAACAAAAAAACCTGAGAGTTTGTTTGAAATTTGTGAAATTTATGTTGCTGCTAAGGAAAGGAAAATGTAAAGAAGGTCAATATTGAATGTACTATTTTCTAAGATTTTATACCCTCCAGTTCCTTTGAGGTGCTGCACAAAGATCTTAAGAGTTGTAAACATGGCGAGGGTAATGCATTTGACCACCACGAGCCAAGCAAACTTGCTGCAACTCCACAGATGGGGTCTGTTTTGTATTTTAAAGTTCACATTAAGAAGCATACATGTTTAATCCAAACTCAGCCAAGAAAAGTGGCACCAGAAGTCTGTAGTGCAGGCAACTGTGACTTCTGAACCAAGCAGGTTCATCAACCCCCAGTGCTAGGAAACAGAGACTCTGGACATTTGCATTGGATACCTCAGATGAGAGAAGGGTTTGGCTACTGGAAACACCCTGCAGGCAAGCACCCAATGTCTCGCTCACTGCTGACTGACTGCCAGAACAATGTGCTCACTGAAATGCGCAGAAGCTGAACTGCACGCAAAACTGCTCACACAATCTTTTACTTAACAATTTATTAAAACATCTTCAGAAGAGAAATGTTTTGTATCATTTGCGGAATTCAAATATCCTTATATCAAATTCTTCTGCATCTGCCATCATTTTGAAATGTGAAATTTATTATTCAGTGAACACATCAAGTTAGAGATTTGGCTACTTTCCAGGCTGGGAAGAACTTGGTCTGTAAAGTGTGTGTCAGGGAGGCTACTTGCTTCCCTCTGAGAGAGAGAGTTGCATTATCAGAATCAGAAATAAAATAATAAAAACCCTGTCTAGTCCATTACTGTGGGATGCAGTTAGCAATAAATGGCCCGACTCCTTGGAAACCAATTTTAGTTGGCCAGTAATTAAAATGGCATTATTCAGGAAAAGTACTCTAAATTTGGAAATGGCTGCTGAATTCCACAAATGCTCCAAGTACTTCACAATGGTAATGGCAACATCCAGCCACTGTCTGGAAAGAGGAAGAAAGCAACTGGAAATAAACAAACTGCTTATGCGATCCAGAAAACCATGCTGGGGAACTGAGTCAAAGCAGTTCATGTAACTATTCACTCATCTCATTCCCAACCAGTCACAACTTACTCTGACCCCACAGGCCCAAGCAATGTATGTGCCTGCACCGTGGCTACAAAGCAGCAGAAATACTTGCAAATGCAGACAAGGGACTAAGATGACCAAGCACAAACACCGGCTACCATTTCCCACACCTACCGTCACCCTTCAGTTTCTTCATTTATGAGTGGGAAACACACAAATAACTATAAAGTTATTGTGAGAATTAAAAGACATAATGTAAATGATTTTTGTAAAAAGTGGATGCAGAGTTATTAAAGAAAAGAGTGACATGTTGCACGTGCTTATTGCTAGTTATCAACCCACATGTTGATAAGCTCCACAGCTCATCAAAGGAACATGAAAGCATTTGAGGACTGGTCTGAGACCAGCAGCTCTGTGTGGACAGAGGAAGAGACAGAAGAAAACCTCATCTTGCCTGCAGACAGTAGGATTTACAGAAGAGGGAGGAAATAGCTACCTTTATATTCTGCTATAAAGGTAGCTATTTCATATACCTTTCATATAACAAGTGGTTCATGTAACTATTCAGTCACATGTAACTGTATTCAGTCCAGGTAGCTATTTCATATATCTTTAAAGATATAATGAATAATTTCAGACCCAGAAAAAGATCTGGTAAGTTATTAGTACAATGGTGCAGCAAGATTAAGAAATATAAAACATGCCGGGCGTGGTGGTGCATGCTTGTAATCCCAGCACTCGGGAGGCTGAGGCAGGAGGATTGTTGTGAGTTCGAGACCAGCCTGAGCTACAAAGTGAGCTTAAAGCCAGCCTGAACTGCATAGCGAGACCCTGTCTCAAAAAAGACAAAAAAAAAAAAAAAAAAAAAAAAGTATAAAACACTACCAATTCCACAGCCAGCTAATAGCTGGGACATATGAAACTGCTCAACCGTCCTAGATATTCAAAACCATATCTGAATTCCTTGTTCGGATTCACACTAACTACAAATGCAGCACCACTGGGCTTTAATTCTGGCAACCAGATGGGCATGATATTAATTTGGTTTTCAGTTCCTGACAAGTCATAGGGTTGAGGTTTTTTCCCACTGAGCTGTTCTGGCTTGTTCTTCAAATATGTAGAATGCTGATATTTTATCACATATATATTTCAAATGTTCTTCCAGCTTTGGCTTATCTTCATACTTAATGGTACCACAGAGAATTGTTTTTATTTTAACAGAGTTGGTTTTCATCAGTCTTTGTCTCTCTGATTTGTATAACTTCCATTCCCTATCCTGATATCATATATTCTCCTATGTATTCTAAAAGATTTTAAATTTTATTTTTACACTGAAGTTATTAATCTATCTGGCATGAGGATAGGAACATGAACAAAATGTACAGTATTTTCTACACAAATAGGCAAAATACCCAGCCCTACATATTGCAGTCTATCTTCTCTGCATTATCTGCACAACCAAGTTCCCATTCAGACATGATTCATTAGGGAAGACAAACAATTAAGCCCTCAAATCTCATAACTTCATACAACAAGTTTATTTTGGGGTCATGGACCATCTAACCCAAGTGATTTGGATGGCCTGCTGTCTTGAGAAGATGTCCTCCAGGTAGAAGTCAGGAAGCCCTACTGCTTTTGCCCTTCTCAGGGGCTCTCAAGAGAACTGAGTAGTATTCAGATGAAGGAAAAATAAATTGTTCATCAGAGGACTTTATGAGCCATGACTGTGAATGAAATGTATAATTTATGTCTTAAGTTTATTGATTGGAACTCAGTCATAGAGACAGCAAGTCAGGCTGAGAAATGTAGTTTAATTTACATCAGGAGAGAATGAAGATGGTTTGATAAATATATATACACTCTCTGCCATAGACGGCTCAATTTTCTGAGCTCTTTATTTCTTTCATTGATCTACTGGTCTACCACTATGCCAATACCATTTGCATATACCTGCTATAGCCCAAAATACAAGTGTTCCCAATTATCTTGGCTACATCTGAACCTTTATTCTTGCATACAGATTGAAGAATCTCCTTATGAAGTTCCATAAATAATATAGTCAAATTTCAGTGGACACAAATAAGCCTTTTTTTCCCCCAACTGCATTCTCATAGAAGAAACTGCAAGTACAGATTTAAGTAAAATAAGCACACATGCTGAGCATAAATTATTCCTTGGGGATCCTGTTACATAATAGAGATGCAAAGAAGGATGAGCATCTCATATGAAAAAATAAATCTTAACCAAATAGCTCTAAGAGGAGCAGCACTATTTCACAGGAAATGAAAGTGTGTAAGACACTGTGGGTTGAAGCACCAGTGGTATTTTATGGATGCCAAAGTATTGGTGGTCAAAACTTGCTGAAAACATGTTGAAAAGTGAGACCACAAAGAGCTGAGGGCTTTGATGAAGACAGAAAGGACAATATTTTCAGTAAACATCTTAGATCACAAATGGAGTTTTCCTATGCTGTTAGCAACTGAACTTGTTAGCTGCCAGGTCATTCTTAAATTTCTTCTTTTGTCTATACCAGTAGTGCTTCCTGCATTTGTTGCATTATCACTATGAAAATGTGAAGGCATTCCTGTGCTCTCAGTAACTAGATGATTAGAGCCTGCTATATCACTGCTGGACAGTGGCCATCTGTAGTGGATATCCAAATCATCTTAGGATCAACTTACCAATTAGAAGACCAGTTCTTAAAGTGTAAGGATTTACAAGGTATATACTATGCATGGGCACAAAACTCACTGGAAACCAGTTCAGCATCTAAGACTAATCACTTTACATTTCTTTTTATGAGTCACTCAGACAATTAGGTTCTTTCAGCACGAGATCCTTGCAGAAAGCAACCTCTTTGTTCCTCCTCCAGGGACAGCTGCTACAAGTCATCCTTCACAGTTCTGGCATGTCCTGAGCTTTTCAATCAAGTCCTTCAAAATCTCATGGAGTTGTACTCCTAAATTATGTATTATGCTACATGGGAACACCAATTTGAAACATATCAGAATGGCCTGGGGATTGGGGCTGGGGAGATGGCTCAGTGGAATAAGCAATTCCTTGGCAAGCTCAAGGGCCTGAGTTCAATCCCCGGTTCAACAAAAAAAAAAAAAAAAAAAAAAAAAAAAAAAAAAAAAAAAAAAAAAAAAAAAAAAAAAAAAAAAAAAAGAATGGCCTGGGGATGTAGCTTACTTGTAGAATACTAAACCAGTATTCACAAGTCACTGGCAACACACACACACGAAAGACCTAAATATAAGAGCTAAATGTATAATGCTCTTACAAAAAATACGTAAACCTTGATAATCCCAGATTAGACAATGGTGTCTTAGTTACTTTTGTCTCATTGCTGAGACAAAATACCTGATACTCCAAATCAAAGCAGGAAAGGTTTATTTAGCTCACAGTTTGTGGACGTTTCAGCCCATAATCAGTTGGCTCCAAGACAGGGTAGCATGGCACAGGGGCAACAGTTCAAGGCGGCAGAAGACAGAAAAACCAAAAGAGCAAAAGGTAAGAAAACAAGCCTCGTTTCCTCCTTTATGCCATAAACAGGCTCCCACCCTGCACTATGTATAGCATGCACACCATCTCCCTGCCTTGCTCTTGCACAGGATAAGGATGTTTACAAAGTGAGGACTCTGGGTCCCTGCTGAGTCACTTCCTTCAACTTCCAAAACACAAATAACTTAAGAAAAAATAGAAGAATTGGATTTAATCAAAATGAAGCTTTAATTAAAAACTTCTGTGCTTCAGAAAACTCGACTAATAAAGTGTAGGTCAATCCACCAAACTAGAAAAAATATTTAAATCATGTGTCCAAAATATATAAAGAATTTCTATAAATTCAAAAGTAAAAAAGACATAACCCAACTTTAAAATGAGCATAAGTTTTAAATAGACATGAATATGAAAAAGATATAAAAATGGCCAAAAATCATACAGAAAAGTGTTCACTGGGGAAACACTAGTTCAGACCACAATGAAAAAGCACTTTAAACTCCCTAGGATAACTGTACGAAAAACACAGGCAACAAGAAGTATTGCTTGATGGTGGGAGAAATTGGAATCTTTATACATTTGCTATTGGGTATAAAATGGCCCAACTACTTTGAAAAGCAGTTTAGTAGTTCTTCAAAATGTTCAGCAGAGTTACTGTAAGACCCAGAAGTACTATTCCCAGGTTTATGCCCAAGAGAACTAAATGTATGACCACATAAAAAGGTGTAAAGAAATGCTCAGAGCAGCATTATTCTTAACAGTGTGAAAGAAGAAGCAATCTAAATGGCCATCACCTGATGAACAGACAAGCAAACTGGTCTATCCATCCAGTGGAAGCTCACTCAGCCACAGGAATGAACAGGCATTCTGCAGCACACAGGAGCCTGGAGAGCACTTTGCTCTATGAAAGAAGCCAGGCATAAGAAAGCTGCACACTAGGTACTTACATCTATTAGAAATTTCTACAATAGGTAAATTATATGCACCCATTATTTTCATGGGTCTCTTAGCTGGAACAAGTTTCTTAAATTGTGATTCAATTCTATAAATGTACCCTAAGAACCTCCTGGGGGTTCTCTTGCAGTTAGTTCTACCTGTGTCTCTGCCCCCTGACCCTGCAATGTGGCTAATATAAGTCCCAAGCTGTATGTTCTTAGAGAATAAAAGAGAGAATGCTTCCCAGAATCCCCACACATCCCATTGACTGCAGCAGAATTACCAGCCTCCTAGGTGAGGAGTACAAAACTTCATTCATCTTCAAGCCCTTTACTCTTCCCATCTGTGTCTACTAAGCTAAGTGTGACTGTGACCCACGCTAATGCCACACCACCACTATGGTTTGGATGCTTCTCCTCTGAAACTCAAAAGCTGCCAATGTGATAGTACTGAGAGGTGAGGCCTTGACTATGGGGAGGCCACGAGGCCTCTTCCCTGAGAATGGAACTAAGACCCTTATTTAAATAACCTTACAACCTTGGTCAGCTCACACAGTGAGGATGCTGCATGTATTCACTCTTGGTAGACAACCAAACCTGCTCGCTGCTTGGTGTCCAGAAGGTAAATTTCTGTTCTTTATGGGTTCTCCATTCTATAGTATTCTGACAGAGAATAACAAAACATGTACAAAGTCAGATCAGAAGGGCGGGAATTGGGGAACAAAAGTTTCAGGTGGGGCTTTAGGCACTGGGAGGGAGGAAGGGCGTGCTCATGGGATACTCGGGGCTGTCCACATTTAGGGTAACAAATGGTGACTCTTCAACATTTCATGTGAGAATAATCCTGGCCATGACTGAAGGCAGGATGAAAATTTAAGAGTTTATGATTCATATACAATGTTCCTTTCATTTGTCCATGTTTTGAGAATACCAATAACTGATCCTAAATTTTAAAAGATTTAATAATGGTAATGAGAAACAAATACTAAACTAAAATGAAATTCCTAAAGGAGGAGAAGGCTGAAAGAAAAAAAGAAAAACAGAATAGTTATTAATGATATGATGGCATCATAGCTAAACTACAAAAAAATACATGTTTCACTGATTTTGAATATTTTTCCATACTGTAATGATTAAACTCTCTTCACTGATACTTTTCAATAATCTCAGGCAATCAAGTTGTATAAAGTTCTGGCTGCATGATTAGTTAATTGATGCATATTTTACCGTTTTAATAGCATTTTTCACTCAGTGACAAAATTTTGTTTAATTATTAAAGTATCAACTGAATGTTCTATTTCCTATCGTCTGCATATTTTAACACAGGTGTATACATTTTCTGTCTCATGTTAAACGGCTAAATGTAAATCGGATAGCTTGCCATTTCAACAAAGCGATTTCTTTTTCAAAATGAAATATTTGACTAAGAAAAGTTGCAATCCATAGGGGAAAGTAAGATATAGAAGATTTCACCTTCTGGGTCTCTTGCAAAGAAACACTCTGCAGACTTAGAGTGACAGGAAAGTTTGAAAAGGTGGCTTAGCTTACTCTCACACTTCAGAGTAAGCCCTAGTGATCAGATGAATCCTTATTTCATCTCTTAGAACACTGATTGGAGCACTAGTGATATTACAGGCATCACACTAAAGTTCAACAGTAAGGAGATAAAGGACATGCTCTCCAATCCTGGAAAGTCAGCATTTAATGTGAATATATCAATTTGCTGAAATTCAGAGAAACATTAACATTTAATTGCACTCAGCAAATGTGGGGGTAGGTTGCTCTTATTGCTACAGGCCCTCCTTCTGGGGTGTACACTGGTGAATACATGAACTCTATAGTCCAGTGATAGAGACTGATAGAAACACAGCCTGCAATGACAGGAGAAAAGCAAGTTGCAGCTTTAGTGGTATCAGTAAATAACAATGAAAATTCAGAGAAAGGTTTAAAGACATCAAAGATTAGTCTTTGGAGCTGGCCAGATATCTCAGTGAACTAAAGTGCCTGCTTAGGCAGACTCAGGGGTGAGGGGTTCAATCCCCAGCATGCCTTGCCAACCCCTCCCCTGGGGCATTCTGAGGGAGTGCTGATGATTAAGACTGGGCATGGTGGTGTGTATCTATAATCCCAGCACTTGGGAGGCTGAAAACAGGAGGAGCCCTACAAGTCTGATCTTTATACAGAGACCCTGTACGCCCTGTAGACCCTATACCAAACACATTAAAGAAAAAAAAAAAAAAACGATTAGCCTTCAACACGAGAGAGGGACTTGGATTTGGAACAACTGTAAAGTAGAAGGGACAGCAGGAAGAACTGAAGTCAGGGAACTACGTGGTTAGTAAGGTGCCTCATTTGGGCAAAGCATAAGACTAATGGGGAAAATGGAAAATTCAGGGAGAGGGTCTGAAAAAATAGTAGAAGGCCTTAGATACCATGCTACGGAGCTTGTGAAAGTTTTAAAGGGGAGGATCAAGAAGTCATAAAACAAGAGCCGGGCATGGTGGCGCAGGCCTGTAATCCCAGCACTCGGGAGGCTGAGGCAGGAGGATTGTTGTGAGTTCGAGACCAGCCTGAGCTACAAAGTGAGCTTAAGGCCAGCCTGAACTGCATAGTGAGACCCTGTCTCAAAAAGAGAAAGAAAGAAAAAAAAAAAGAAGTCATAAAACAATGAGGCCTGGTAAGACACTAAAGGATGTGTGTTGACTTTCTCCGCTGCAGCCCAGGCTGTGTGCTTCCTGTCCTCTCTCCTCTTCTCAGTTACTCCACCTCCACTCAGAAGTGGTTGCAGGCAGAGAAAGTAAGTCAGTAGTGGGTGCTAGGAAGGCTGAGGGAAGAGGTCATAAAGCCAAAAGTCACCACACAGATCAACTTTGAGCAAGGTTTGTAAAGGCACAGACTGAAAGGATGCTAGAGGTTACAGACTCCACCAAGATGGCTTGAAATGAGGAAGAGAAGAGAGTGTTTTACTTGTAACTTTACTTTCAATGACAGACACACCTAAAGCTCTTCTGTTCACAAACATAGTAGTTTGACTCTAGTCAATGACACAATGGGGCAGTTTGTTGACAGGAGACAAGGGAGACACTGGGGTGTGCCCTGAGAGCATGTGACAACTCCCTAGTACAGCTCTTGTGTCTGGCTTGGGAGGTTGTGTGCCTGTCAGAGGGCCATGCCAGCTTTAGCAGCAATCAGGTGCCAAGCAGGCAAGGACAGGGAACAACAGCTGTCTGAAGGATGGGCACTGTGATGTTCGGGAAGCCCTAGGTCAGCCCCACAAGCTTCTTTGCAGAGTGAGCTTGGGTTCACTCTTTGGAGTGTTGCACAAGCCCCATGAGCCTCTCCCTATAGGAAGAGATAAAAACTTGGAAACTAGAGACTTTGGAACATGCCAAGGTAAATTCCAAAGAGGAGAGTTACAGCTCTTGACTCTACCTTCCTCCTCTTTCACCCTTGTTCTACTGAACTGCCTAAGCCTTCAGGGATTCATTGCCACCCAATTCTACTTGGCTGTTGCAACTGGACTCTAGGCAGTAGTGCTGGACACTTGCTCATGTTTATGACAGCTTTATGGAGGAGGATTTGTCCTCCACATCCCAGAGTCTTCTTTTCTGCCAGACGTGCTGAGAAGTGCCCCACCTAAGGCGTACTAGGAATATTTCAACGCATATTTTTTGCTGTCTGATCTGGGAAACTCTAGCAGTTCTCTGTGGCAGGCATTTGTTTTGATTGTGGCAAGATCACTTAATATGAGATGTATCTTCTTACATTTTAAATGTACAGTATTTTGTTAACTTTAGGTGGAATGTTGTACAATATCTCTAGAACTTATTAATCTTGTGTATGTGGAATTTTTACTCACTGACTGCCAAGACCCTCGTTTCCCCTTTCTGCAAACCCTAGCAGCCACCATGGTTTTGTGCTCTGCTTCTATGAATCTTTTTAGACCTCCTCCTAAAGTGAGATCACACAGATTTGTGGTTTTGAGGCCTGACTTATTTTATAGAGCACAATGTTCTCCAGGTAATCTTGTATTATGGCAAATGACAGACTTTAATAAATGTGAATACAAGTTTTTCTTTGAGACCTTAGTTATAATTCTTTGGGACATATACTTAGACCTGCAATTGCTGGATCATATAGCAGTTTTATCTTTAATATTTTGAAGAACCCCCATATGGTATCCATAGCAGCAATAAAAGCCTCTGTTATTGACTTGTGGTCTCAGTATCTTTAATCTGAGTTACCTAATATTAGGTCTAATACAACTCAGTTGCCTCTTGTATAGTGTCCAGTAGGGAAAGGCAGGTACTTCCTTTGTAAGAAATGGAGTGAGAGTATTTGCCCAGAATCCACAAGACACTGTGTTTGATTTTCAGCACTTAAAAAAATAGGTGGAATTTGTCCTACCACAACTGGATAATGGAGAATGGCTGCTAGTTGTTCAGTTAATATTAAATGCAATTTAATTTTGATATCACTGTACTCATTTTTTTAAATTCAAAACATGCTGTTCTGCCTCTGTCATATTTCCCTGGAGCTGAAGTTCTAGTGAGTAGGAATAGGCAAGAAGCAAAGAACAGAGTGAAGAAGTAAATTAACTGAATGTCAGATAGGGTAAAATATCAGGAAAAGGAATTGCACATGTATGGAGATGCAACTTGGGAAAGGGTTCAGCAAGAAAGGGACACTGCTCTATAACACAGGCAGGTGAGCTTAGCCTCACTAACTGTCTGAATATCAAACATTTACACATAGCATGGGACAGGTATTTTCCATCAGGTATTGATATGTTAAACTTTAAATCCCTATAGAATGTGAAGAAAAAAAGAAAAAAAAATTTTAAAAACAGGAATAAAAAATTACATATTTTTACACGGAAATTTAGAAATCTAAACATATACAGCATTGTAGCAAAGCAGTCCTCTGACTTTTTTTTCTTGCCTCTTGTTTTTATTTATTCCCCTCCTTTTTTTAAACAAACATTTTACTTGAGGGACAATATGGCAGTAATTGGTATGACATGAAAAGCACTATGTATTTAGAAGACCAGAATGACAGACATTCCAAGCATGGACCTAGTATTACACATTGCTATCTTCAGTGCGGTTGCTTAGTTCACAGGTATCAACGTATGTAGTTACTCAGGGTGAGAACCCTACCAATTAACCACTAGTTTCAAAAACCTGCTAAAGAGTCTCAAGATCATTGCCTTAACCATCTTGTGCACATAAATGTATGGTTTTGCCCCTGTCATTTTTCCTAGCTTTTCTCCTTGCCCTCTCTTCATTGTTTAATCTTTAAATTCTCACTTTCCTTTTAAATGTGTTCTACCTTTCTATTTTTATTTCTTCTTTTAATATCATTAAGCTTCTCTTCTGGAGGGTTAACAACTTAAGTCTTCAGACCAAAAACTAGAGAAAAAGAAGGGCTAAAAGGACAGCCAACATTTTTGCTCTAGCCTTTCAAGATCAGTGAGGACCTGTACTGTAACATCATATAACTCAGGGGCCACAGAGGAAAGTGATCTATGATGGAGAGTGTGCCTGAGGAGAGTCGCATGGAGAGAAAACATTCTCTCAGGCTTGAGAGAAAACATTCTCTCAGGCTTTTGCAGAGAGCAAATTGGTCAAGCAATGGCTGTGACTCATCCACATGGCTGCCACTGAAAAAGATCTACAAGATGTTGTACATGGTTTTATGGTAAATCCTGAGGGGATATGACTGAGCTTGTCAGATATAAAAGCTACATTTTTAGTTATATAAGTCTTGCTTTAACTTGGTCTTAACCATTCAACAGAAAAGTATAAAAACAAAGTATACAAAGTAAAGCCATATTTATATGCTGAGCTGTGAAACACTCAAGTCAATGACTTCTGATATTGCCAGTCCTACGGATAAACCACTACCATTATGAACTACTAGACTATATTGGAATACTTTGCTGAATTCATATACCTACAATATATGAATGGCAATGGAATACCCATCTCTGACAAAACTATATATACAAACAAATCTGTATATACAAAATAGGAAAGATATACAGCTATTTTCTCTTAATTCAATGAAAAGAAAGATTTGTACTAATCGTGTTTGGACAGGATATCATGTCTCCATCTTGTACTACAAATAACCACTAAGAAGATAACAATATTCAATATATTAATTATTGAAACTGTCCTACTAATTGGTTTTGAAACTGTCTCATTGCTATTTGTTTCTCAATGAAATTAATAAAAAATTAAAAAAGAACTTTCAAAACAGGAAAAAAAAGAAAGGGATACTAAAGCAAAGACTTGAGATGATGGGTGAAGGCGGGGTGGGCCTGGCAAAGAGCAGAGTGTGGCCCCAGACAGAGGTAGTGGGAGGTCTGAGTGGCCATGAGGAGGAATTGTGGAGCCTGGGTGAACACTGTAAAGACTCACCGTTCACAAGTAGTAAAGCTTGCATCACAGGAGGCATGTGGTTTGGTTCTCAGTCTCTCCTGGGCCTTAGACTACAGCCTAAAATTGAGCTCAAATACACACACACACACACACACACACACACACACACACACACACACACTTTCTCTTCCAAATTTCTTATAGTCCAATGTCTACTAAAATTATCCTCTGAGGAAGTACAAATGGTATTTTAGCTTATTTATGCAAATTTGCTTTCACTTATTGAAACAATATATTTTCATTTTTCTTCAATAGTTCCTAGTTGTTGGAGCTTCTGAGCTTATCTTCCTTTCTGTACAAAACAAGCCCACTGTCTTTGGCTCAAAGGCCCTTCTTGTCTCTACTGCTTCTTTATTACTTGCTAGATATTCTTTCTTTTCCCAGCTGTCAGATGAAGGCATCTGTACAGGTCCATGGTTTTGTTTCTTTATATGCTCTCCTTTCATGTCTTCTTCCCCTGGTTTCCACAGTATCAACCATCAAGTAGAGTGGGTCTCAGACTGTCACGCAGAATCTCAGCCCATTCTCAAGGAATCAGTCCTGCATTTTTATGTACTTACTGAAAACATCTGGTGAAATTTCAAACCCCACATTAAATTCATTCCTTTGCTTAATATCTCACTGCTGATAGCCTGCAGCATACCAGGTCATACTGTAAGCAGGGACTTGCATTCCAATGAAAGTGACAGATGAGAGACAAGTGCACAGATAAATAAAACCATCACAAACTGTGATTGGCTATGAAAAAACCTACAAGAGCAAAAATCACATGGGTGGGGGAGGGTAAAGATAAAAAGAAATCCAGGGTGGAGGAGGGGAAACCTACCTGAGATGGAAAATCTGGTAGCTGTGAAAGGACACACTGGTCTGCTGGCACATATTTTCATTCATCACTTTATTCACATGCACACCAGATATTCCCGAAGTGTGGCTTTGTACACAGTAGCATAGCAAGTCACAGGCTGAAATTCTGGCTGCCTGCAAGTTATGTGGGTGGGGAAAAACACATGGAAGGGGCAGCATCTAAAGCAAACTCTTCTCTCAACTGCATTCTGCACCCCTTTATGCTTTACTACTGATACAATCATTGTTCTAGAAATTTAGAAATGATGACTCAGAATCATCCTTAAAACTCTATCCCTTGTATTAGCCCATGTAGCTCATTATGCTTCCATTATGGACTTCAAATTGAAATCCGCTCAGATCAGCTCCATGCTCTACTCTTATTGTTGAGACAAGAGCATCGACTCCCCTCTTCCTCCAGCTCCCTTATTCTGTCATCCTTGTCTCAGCCTTTATCACTTTTCCTAAAGCATAAGTGACTCAGCCTACCATGTGAATTAAGTACAAAGTCTACTTTCTAGCACTGGGGCCCTCCCATTTTCTGACTCCACGGTATCTCTGCCTCCACACCTCCTGCACTTCGGGAGGTGCAGCACACATCCAGGCAGTCAGGATTCCAACCCATGCTCCTATGTACAAAGCGATGTTGTGCATGAGAATAGTGTGCTGAATGAAAATCTGCCCCAGCAGTTCAATGTCTCCTTTCAGAGTGGCCAGATTTGCCTCAATTCTTCAATGCACAGATTGTCTTCAGGATTTACACTTTTCACAACAACTCCTCAGTCTCAGTCACCAGGAACATGACCAAGGTGAGGCACGTGTTATTTAAAATATGGGAACTGTCTATATTATAGTGCAGTGGTTTTGAAACACTTTTGAAAAAATACACAAAAAAGATAAAAATCAGTGCTTTTCAAAATGTCATGGGTTTTGCCTGTGTGTGTACCTTTCTTGCGGAGAATTTATCTAATCGTTTTCTTCCATAAAATATTTTAGTTCTTATTTGCTCTCATTTTATTCATTAATCTCTGGGCTTCATGAAGTTTGACAGGTTCATAGTGAAGACCAACCTACGTTCAAGTCCAGCTCTGCCTCCCACAAGATGTCTGACTTTCAACAAATTGCAGACTTCCTTGTATCTCATGTCTTCACCCTCCAAGTAGGTCACAGTGGAAGATACTAGTTAGAATTGTTCTGTTAAAAAGAGTTATTACATAATTAAAGTATGTAGAACAGTCAGCATTCAAGAATGGTGACATTGCTGCGCACGCTAACTCAACTTCAAGCCTCATCCAGAGCCCATCAGCCTGTCCACCCTTCTCACTGTCTTTTGCTCATATGATCCTAGACTATATCATGTTTTATGAGATCCTATTCGGGCCTTCGCCATGGGAATACCCTCAAGGTACACCTCACTCAACCAGAGCACCAACTGAGGCAGGAAACTTCCGCAAGTAGTGATTTTTGACACTGATAGTCATTGGTGTTCGTACCACTCCAGTGGGAAGTTTTCTTGGTGCCTGATTCATGGTCTTGGAATCATGGTATTTCATATTTCCTCTAAATTCACTTCTTTTGATATTTCTCACAACTCAGTGACAGTAAGGAGGGGAAATTTTTCTTCCCTTTTTAATCTCTCCCCACTCACCCAGATACTCCCAAAAAGTATTTCTCCTTCTGAATCCATTCTAATATGTTATAGAGGGGAGCCATCTTTCTTATTCCTACTCTGGAAGTGGGGGGAACAGAGTGTAGATGAACTAGTGAAAGGAAATCTACAGTCCAGCGACACATACATAAAAGGTAAAGGGGTTCGAAATAAAGAGCTGTAACATTCTGAAACTGTGGGCAAGTCTGCCAGTCCTTCACAGACCTATTAAGTGTTACATTCTTACGTTCCCTGAGTTTCTGCATGGTATGAATATGGTTTGCCTCCTCCAAAACTCAGGTTGAGAGCTAATTC
Organism: Ctenomys sociabilis; assembly: GCA_004027165.1. NCBI lineage: Eukaryota > Metazoa > Chordata > Mammalia > Rodentia > Ctenomyidae > Ctenomys > Ctenomys sociabilis. The sequence goes on from PVKA01016485.1 coordinate 43,994, forward strand.
CTTACTGTAGCAGTGTTGGGGGTGTTTGAGTCACAAGGTTAATGCTTTCTCTCTGGAATGGAGTTAGCTACTGCTTGAGTTGGCCCCCATTGCTTCTTTGCCCATATGCACTTGCCTGCCTGCTTTCTCTTTATGCATTGAGCAGAACCCTCAGAAGAAGCTAAGTGGACATAGCACCATGACTGCGGACTTCTAGATCCATGAACAAAACAAACTTCTTTACGAATTTCCAAGTCTTTGGTATTCTATTAGAGCAACAGAAAATAGACTAAGTCAGGTACCTTATGGATAAGAGAACTACTCTAACAAAGACAGAGCTGATTAATAAAAGAAGCAAAGGCCCTGGATGCTCACACCAACTGTCTCAAATTCATAGATGTAATCACAGGAGATCAAAGCCAATATCACCCAGCCCAGGACTTTTGAACTCCTGGCATCTAAGTGTCTTAAAGCTTCCTTTTGATTTGGGAAATTCTCTTTAATATTTGCCAAATCACATCTGCAAAGGCAAGAAGACAGTCAAATATTGATGGAAGCTAGCTACTTAAAAGACCAAAGGCTAATATGAAATATCAAAAGACCTGTGAGTAATTAAAAGCAATTCAGCACTTTTTCTCTTTTATATCAATTAGAGCAGTTGTAATAAGTTCCTTCTTCCTTTCCAAAGTACTTAAAATCTTGGGCCATCATCCATGAACACTCTACACTCTTAACTCTGGTTTGTCCCTGCATGACTCTTTTAGTAGTGAGTACCTTGGGGAAGACATTTAAGCTGGAGTATTTTAATTATATGCTTAATATGGGAGTTGTTAAAAGATAAGAGCATTTGATTTGAACTCAATTTAAATTCCACTGAAGTTATTAACACAGTACAAGAAATTATAGCACTGATCAAGGTCTTACAGATCACCTTTTATTAATAGAGCAGTAAGAAAGATGCTCCATTTCTAGAGCTTGGATTTTGTGTTCTGAAATAGCCTTTTTGTGTTTCAGATTTGTTTAGATATTCTGAGGCATCTCAGGGACTCACCGATTATTACATGTCAAATACTGTTTTACACAGTCATATTTTGGCAGCAAACCAAGCTCAAATCTTGAGAAACTGAGTCAAATATTAAAAATCAGTCATGGCAACTGAGTCCCAAGCCCCTTCCAGGATGTGGCTCAGTGTTAGTGCTCTTGCCCTGGGTTTAATCCTCAGTACCATAAACAAATAAATCACAAGAGTCAGTCTGTATTATCCAGGTGAGATTTCTTATACTAATTTAAAAAACATCTTGATACTTCCTATCTTCTGGGAAGTATGAAATCCTTAAGGGGTAAAATTGAAGAGCTACATAGGAACTGAATAATATATTGGCCTCCAGGAGGGAAGACAACTAGTATGTCAAAATAGTATTTCTCTCTTGATTATGAAGCAATTTCCTCTCCCTCTTAGGAAATGGAAAGCTCCCTATTTCCCTTCAGGATGGAAGTTCTCCTTCAATATACTGATGTTATTTCTCAACACAAATGTAGGACTCTTTCCCTCTAGCTCAGAGTCTATTCAGAGTGGCACTATTCACATCTTGGACCAGATTATTCCTTGCTGCAATCATGGGTTGCTATCTTGTATGCTGCAAAATTCAAAAGTGTCCCTGACTTCTGCATACTAGATACCAGCAGGATCCAATCTTCATTCCCATCATCAAAAATATGACCATCAGAAACAGTCTCCAGACACTGCCAAACGTTCTTTAGAGAAAACCCTCCTCTAGCTAAGAACCACTTCTCTAGGTAAATGAAGACTAAATGATTTAGTAATAGTCTGCTAGCAAACACACTCACTTCTTTTGTTGGTTAATTTTTAGACAAATTAGAGCTGTATAAGTATTTCTTTCCAATATTCAAATAATGTCTTAATAGCTGTTTGTAAGTGAAGCCTCCCCTCCTGTCCACATTTATTGCTCTAATCAGTTTCACTCAGGACCCAGGAAGTTGGACTGAAATTCCTGGTTCTCACAGCCCTATTTCAAACCCTCGAATCTCTAGGATCTATACAGCAATTTACATTAAAAAAATTCTTAAGAACATAATCATAAACTAATTTCAACTGAAGTATTGGGAAAACACAATAGAAAACAGGTGGTGGTGCTCTTTAAGCTGTTTAAATCCTCATGGTTCAGTGGAGAATATTTCATGTGCTAGTGGACTCCTGGGGTCATAGAAATAGTTTTTAAAGCATGGAATTTACTAGAATTATAAATCAAAACAAAGCTAAAAGAGTTCTGCCTTTCTTTGCTTGGGCTGTTGACTCTGATCAAAGGGAATCATGGTCACTGGATCTGGCGGTCATTGTAGCACATGCTACTGACAGGGAAATAAAACTCCCAGCCTGACCTGGATGAGTTTGTGTTCTCTAAAACCGAAGAATGAATTTTAGGAACAAACAGAGGTTGAGGGTAAAACTTTATTGGAAAGAAAAGCTTCTGTTGGAGAGGGACAGAAGAGGGACCCAAGCAGGTTGCCTGGGGAAGTTGTCTCTTCTAAGGACTTTTATAGTGTAAAACCATATGGGGCTAAGATAGAGAAGGGGTCTCCCTTAGGTGGATGTGGGGTGGGACAAAACTATGGTCAACCAATCAGATGGCAAGCACCATTGCTCAGATAAAGTTGATTAGGCCCAGGACCAAAAGGGGAAGTGAATCACGCAGTAAGGGGGCATGAATACAGGACAGGGTCTCTTCCTGTTGGGGGTTGGGCTAGTGACTCACCTGGGTTTTTCTAGGTGATTGATACCTATTTAGAATATCAATCCCAGGTGCTACTCTTTTAGCATTTGTTTGGCCTTTGGGGTGCATCTGTCCCTCCCAGAGTTGCAAGACATCTTGTCTCCTGTTTTATCTCTTTTGAGAGCCTGACCCTGTCTATCTATAATATTTCTAGCTAACTGAGCTGCTTATGACAGTACCACAGCAGTATGCACATGGCAACTCTGAGACAGTCATTATCTTTTCTTCACCAGCATCCTTTATTGTAACATTAGAAGAGCAAGCACTGCTGGAGTTTTAAAATTATATATATATCCAAATACGTGACAAGAAATTCCAGCCCTCACTTGGCCTCTGAAAACCACTGTGCTAGTTCCTTGGCTTATGAGTACCATCCTCTTCTGGAAAGTGTTTTCAAATACAAAACTCCAAAACTGAAAACTCTATTTCTATTCATTTTACCTGGGGAAGCTATGACCAGCGTCTGTTGTTGCAGCCACCATCCATGTAAAAGGAAACCGTAGTTATTTTAAAATCTATCATAAAATTACTCACCCAAACAGTATTCAAACTGCTTTTGCAAGTTATCGCAAACAGCCTAAGGAGGGAATTGTAAGGCCTCTTAAGTTTTATGAGCCATAATCAAAGGCTCAAGTTTATCATCATTCCTAGGGAAATTCCACAAGGAAAATAGGAAAAGCCTAAGGCAGTGAAGACTGGTCGCTGCCTTCTGAATTTTATGACCCAGATACTAAGCTGGGTCCTTGTGAAATTCTGTTCTTCAGCACACCTTTCTTCCTCTTCATTTGCTTTCCTTTTAGGGTCCTCCAACAGAGGCAAGAGTAAGGTACAGGATTACAAGATAAACCCTGAGTGGGCTTCACTGACCTCATCAGAAACAAAAGCTACGTCTTTTGGTATATAGGTCTTGCTCAATCTCAGTCTTAACCATCCAGCAGAAAAGTATAAAAATGAGGTGTATAACATGGGGCCATAATAATAAGTTGAGCTGTAAATGGCTACAGTCAACAACTTCTTCAGATAACTCACCATTATTATGGAATGCTGCACTGTGTTC
>PVKA01016486.1:0-15985 GCA_004027165.1 Ctenomys sociabilis
CTCCTCTTCTCCTCTTCCTCCTCCTCCTCCTCCTCCTCCTTCATCATCTCTATAGACTGTGAGCTTCAGAAAGGCTGAGATTCCCAGAGAATGACGGAGTCCCCTAATAAAGGTTTTGGGAGCTGAGATTCCATAAAAAGGATTTTAACTCCATAGAATGCTGCATGGTGATAACAATATGCTCTGCATTATCCACACTATTTCTGTTCTTAGTCCTTAACCCTGCAGCCTACTGGTTGCCCTGGGGTGGCCCAGGCCCCACCTGCCTCTCCTCCATCACAGCCCAAGCAGTCCAGGCACAAACTGACACTTATCCCGCCACGCAGGGGCTTCTAATAGGAGAGACTGCTAAAGACAAGTTGTCAGGATCCTTGCCAGTGGAAAGTGAATTAAGTTGAGATGATGCATCTCTGATGAGGCTGCTATTTTCTCCCTCAGTGTGTAGATTATATAATGATACAGCATCTACAGGACACAGCGAAGGTGAGGCTCCCGGCTGCGTACCTAATGGAGTTTCCTGCAGCTCCTCAAAATTCCTCCTTCTGGCTCAGTGTGTAGGTGGGATGTGTACCTGTGTATGCAGTGTGTATGCATATGTGTCTGTGTATTAATGCATATGAGTGCACATGTGAACATGCGTATGTGTGAGCAGCTGGATTGTGTGATTCTGTGCATGTGGCCATGAGGGACGTGCCTGAGTGTGTGAGCATGCATGTGAACATGTGAGACCTATGAGTGTGTACCTGTGAGTGTGCATGAATGTGTGTGCGTGTGAGCATGTGGGTCATATATGCATGAGTGTGTGGTGAGGATGCTTGTGTGTGTGTGTGTGTGTGTGAGAGAGAGAGAGATGGGGAAGAGAGAGAGACAGGGAGAGATAGGTGGGAAGAGACAGGGAGAGAGAGACAGGGAGAGAGAGATGGGGAGAGACAGAAAGAGAGATGGGGAAGAGAGAGACAGGGAGAGGGAGAGATGGAGAGATAGATGGGGAGACAGGGAGAGAGATAGGAAAAGAGAGAGACAATAGAGAGAGATGGGAGAGAGGGAGAGAGGGAAGGAGGGAGGTAGAGAGAGAGGGAAAGAGGGAGGGAGAGAGAGAGAGAGAGCACCTTTGGGACATCATATGTTATAGATGTCCCCCATAAAGCTTCATGGAGACTAGGCAGGACCTTTGGAAGGTGACTGGATGATCTGGCCTTATACCTGACTAGCTGTTGGAGCCAGGGTCTTGAGAGAAGAGGTGGGGCACGGGGCGCCTGGGAGGTTGTAGCTGCTTGGCTTCCCCCGTGACTCTGCTTCCTGCTCACCGTGAGGCGAGCAGCTGTGCCTCTGCAGTGACGCCGCCCATCTGCCTGCCTTGGAGCCGGCCAACTATGGACTAAAATCAATAAATCTCTCCTCTTCTTCATTGCACACCTAGGGTGTTTTGTCCTAGTGAGGAGAAAAGTGACCAAGATACCGCGTCACTGCCTCTCTCTCCTGGCATTGATGTCTTCAGCACCCAGCTCAGCACGGAGATGGCCCTGGGCTAGTACCCTATCTCCCGAGTCCCTGGCATTCAGTGCCCCATGGCCTTGCCCTGGAGGATTCCTCCTTGCGCTGGTGTCACGTGGCTGTGGGCTGCTGCACCTCCCTTCCTCACTTGCGCCTCTGGACTGCTGTGCACCCCCCTTCGTCTCCCAGGAAGCATCGCCCCCATCCAGCCTCCACCCACACCTGCTACTACCTGGACCTCCCAGGGCGATCAGCAGTTCTATTCTTCCTGGGCAAGAGAACTTAGGGCCCCCTCTTCCTCCTTCCCTCTGTCCTGTCCCTTCTGCTTCTTCCCGTCCCTCCTGCCATTCTCTCCCTCTCTGTTGTGGATATCCGGTATATGTTTGATAGAATCATTTGCTTTTCACAAATACTATTGCACATAACAGTGTGTGCCTAGTCACCCTAACATAATTATGCTTCTATTTTTATAAATTATAATGGCTGATACAAATATTTTCTCTGTGTCTTCAGGAAGCTGACACTTCATACATGAAGACACTTTTTCTCCTCTGGAACTTTCTTCTTGGCGTTTATCAGCTCCCCATTGGACTCTCCATTCCCCCCGCCCCCATCCTTCTGGAGCAGGGTATGTTCAGATTTTGAAAATAATACTGACTAGTTTTATAGTTTTGCTAGTCCTCTTAATTGCTCTTTGGATTTTCTCCAACATGTTAGCATTTATCTCCAATTAAAAGGTGCCAAAACATGACCATATTTCTTCCCCTCACTTAGAGCTCAGCTCATTTATTTCATAAATGAGTCAGTCCCCAACTAACTCTGAATACAGCTAATTGAGCTGCGAAGAAGACAAAGAACCAAACTTCATACTCTAGGGAGGTTTTTTTTTATAAGTATCCGAGTACATTTTAGAAGTGGGACTTACAGCCCTGTCTGTAACATAGTGATTTTCAAACTTTATCTGGGGATCTTAGTTTCAGAAGGACAAGTTACTTCATGCTAAGTTAGAATCTTCAGGGAATAGGGCCCAGGGAGGTCTGACAGCCACGTTCACAAAATGAAAATAACTGAAGCTGAAGAGCCCCTTTCTGTAGCATAGTGATCTTATGATTGAACTTGTAACAATTTGTTTTTATTCATTTCAAAAGGGAAAGAAAGAGGATTAATAACCAGCAAGGGCAAACCCCAGGGCCTTGACACTTGCTCATTTTCCCACCTGAATGCTCTTTTTTTTTTTTTTTTTTTTTTTTTTTTTAACTTCTCTTCTGTTTCCTGTTCATCATTCAATGTTCACCTGGTCAGAGAAGCTTCCCATGACACTCTGCTCTGAAGAAGCACCCTCTGTTTTCACTCTGACTTTCTATGCTCTTGCTCTGTTCTGTTCTGTTCCTAATGCTAATCTCTGCCTGAAATTATTTTGTTTATAGTTTACTTGTCATCTCTCTCCTCCTTCAGGAATACACCTCTTGAATCTTGAAGCCTAGGATAACACCTGACACACCATGTATGCTTAAAAGTAAATGCACAATGCTGGGTATGGGGACACCCACTACGCCCATCTCTAATCCTGACACTCTGGAGGCTGAGTCAGGAGGATTGTGGGTTTCAGATCAGTCTGGGCTACATAGAATCTGTTTCCCAGAGAGCCAGGCCAAACCAAGGGTGAATGGATAAGTGTGCTAGTTTATCCCTCACATGATTCCACTTTATCCCACAGCAACCTAGTGAGGTAGATATTATTATTATTGACCATTTTATAGATCAGAAAATTGAGGCCCAGGGCAATAAAGTCACTTGCTTCAGAGTTACTTGGTTAGTGGGTTGTGGCCCTGAGACCCTGTGGCTGGCCCCAGGGTCTGTTTCTTCTAGTAGCTTTTATGAAGCAGTAGGAGGTGCTGTTTCTAGAGAACAGAAATGCAATGTATTATGCTGTCATCAAGGTACGTGGATTTCAGCGGGGTACCGGATCTGTGAGCATTTATGAATAATGACAGGTGAGGTCTGGAAGTGGAGAGCACAGTGAACAGGGTGTCTGACGCTGTCAGTGAAGGACAGTGCTGTCTCTGACAATGCCCCACGTGTATTCCCATGAGTTTTCCAAGTGACCACCATGTTGCCACTCTTTGCAGGACAGTCCTGCTCCTGTCCACCTCCTGCTTCCAGCTCACACTGCAAGGGCTGTGGGGCTGTGTGCAGCCGCGCACCACTGACCGGCTGCTGTCCTCCCTCAGCCGCTTCCCCGCAATGGCCCCGTTGCTTCATCCCTTGTCCTCAGTGCTCTTTCCAGGGGCACCCGCCTTCCATCTGTGGTGCAGCAGCGAGAATTCAGTGGCTATCTCAGTTCTCTGTGCCAGGATCGTGTGCCCCGCAGCCCCTCACGTATGGCCCCGACTCCTCGACTGTCGGAAACCAAGCCTGCTAGGGTGCCTATGAGCTTATCCCAGCCAGAGAGCAAATGAGGGTGAGACAAGACCCTGAGATGCTTTTAAAAGAGGGACTCTTGCTTCTGGTGGACAAAAAGCCCTGAGCCTTTGCCCACCTCACTTTTATTCAGTTAGACACAGAGCAAGCACTTAGAGTAGCATGGGGTTCATGTGCCCCCCCCATTATCTATAGTATCTGCCCAGGTGAACAGCTGGATCTCAGCCACGTCAATCTTCCCTGAAACTCCCAACATGCTAGCAGGCCGGCTCATGTGCTGAAGGAGCACAGCCCGCTGCTGTCCCCTGCGCTTGCAGAGCAGGTCGAGTGGGCCTCAGTCCTCCTTATCTGGCCTCCTACGTGTGATGGCCTCATCGTGCTAGCCTCGCGCCTCCTGGACTATTTCCCCCATCACTCTGTTTCCAGATGGATATCATCAATTCTCTGGGTGTGATGAAGCACACCTATAATCCCAGTGCTCTGCCAGGGTCACAAGTTGGAGCCCAGCCTGAGCAACTTAGTGACTTAGCAAGCTGATATTTCAAAATAACAAACAAACAAGCAAACAAGTGGGGCTGGGGTGTATGGCTCAGTATGAAGGCCCTGCATTCAAGTCGCAGTGTAAAACCAGTATAAGAAAAGCCATCAGTCCTGCCTCCTGAGCTTAGCAATGCTGTTCGCAATTCCTGGATGTTTTTCCTCCCCTCACTCGGGCCGGACACCTCCTCTTCAGCGAGGCGGACACCTCCGCCCACCAAGGTGGCTGAAGCGCCCCACCTGCACGTCCCCACTGTCCACTCTGTGTCACACTCGCCCTGCCACCACTACCACTCGCCCATCTGTGGCCTTCAACACATGCTCATTGCTACCCCGTTGCTGCTTAAAGTGCACCTGGCATGGAGCAGGGGGTCTCATGCAATTTTTGTGTGTTATTTTTGGTTTTGCTTTACAGGAAAAAAAAAAAAGCAGGCTGTTGGTGACAAAAGGAAGTATGACAATGGGATTCTGGGCAGGCACAGAGGGCCTGTTTTGACAGGTAGCACTCTGGCTCTCTGGATTGGTCTGGGGGATTTGTAATGAAATACCTCTGACCCCATGGTGTAAATGACAGAAATGTATTTTTTTTTTTTTTTTTTGTCTTTTTGAGACAGGGTGTCACTATGCAGTTCAGGCTGGCCATAAGCTCACTTTGTAGCTCAGGCTGGTCTCGAACTCATCACAATCCTCCTGCCTCAGCCTCCCAAGTGCTGGGATTACAGGCATGCGCCACCACGCCCAGCTTGATAGAAATGGATTTCTATCTCAGTTCTAGAAGTTCCAGACCAAAGTAGGAGCATGCTGTGATTCTTCCTGTAGATTCCCTATCCTTAGCTTATCCATGGCTGCTGGCCGCCTTCCGCCTCAGGCCTCAAGTGGCCTTTCCTCTGTCTGCACACATTTCCGGTGTTTCTGCCTTTTCCTATCAGGACACCAGACCTGTTGAGTTCTGAGGCAGGAGGATCATGAGTCCGAAGCTAGCCTGGGCTACTTAGTAACCCTAACTCAAAACAGAACTCAATAGAGTATGGGAATGAGCAAGCACACTAGGTCTATCATCTTCACGCTGTCACTTAAGCTCCAAGGTGACCTGTGTTTCTCATTTTAACCTAGTTGTCTCTTTCAAGGCCTTGTCTCCCAATACAGTGCGATGGGGCTGGAACATCACACTGTGACTCTTAGAGAAACACGGGCCATTCCAGGACACTCTGGCCTCCACCTGGAACAGCCAAGCCCACTCCAGAGCTTCCTGGAGGGTGGCTGAGGGCTGCACCAACACTGTTGCAGGACTGCTCCCCTCTTGCCCACTTCTGGCTATCCTTGTCTTCTTCCAGGTGTATCTGTAGAGAGCAATAACCACCACTCTGTGCTACTCTGGCTTAGGGTCTGTTTCTGGAGAGCCTTTCAGAGGTACTCACTGCTCCAGTCATGCTGCAAATCCGTATCTCTCTTAGGCAATCGTCGAATGAAATGCGACCAAAGGATTGGTGCTCTGGAAGCTGCATTTTTAATAAAGAAAGATGTAATAATATTACCAGTTGGAGGGTGGGATTTGTGTAGCCCTCAGCAGTTGAAAACCTCTGAACAAAGACTGGCTGATGAAGTTTCAACTAACTTTTCTCATTTTATAAACCTATATTCTCATTCTTTAGTTCGTTTTTGGAGTCATTACATTGCTAAGAATCTCTGAGATCTGTTTAACTCTAGGGTTTCCAGAAGGCTGCCTGTTTTATTGACTAGTAGACTACAGGTCTGTCCACCAAGCAAAAAATCCAAAAGCTTACCATGCATACATGCTTTTCTTTGGTAGATGTATACTAGGTTTCTTTTCTTTTCTTTTTTGTACTTGAAATTGAATCCAGGCTCACCACACTAGCTACATCCCCAGGCCTTTTAAATTTTTTAAAATTTTGAACCAGCAATTCCCAAAGTCACTATGTTGCTTAGGCTTATAGTTGGGATCCTCCTGCCTCAGCCTCCCAGAGTGCTGGGATTATAGTTGGAGGGCTGGATCTTATGTCTGGGTAGCTGGGTAGATCCTACTTTTATTTTGTGGAACCAGGGATTGAACTCAGGCCCTTGTGCTTGCCAGGCAAGTGCTTATTCTACAGAGCCATCTCCCTTGCCCCTAGATCCTAAGTTTTGGTAGCTCATGTTCTTTGGCAGCTTCTTTAAGACAAGAAGCATTACGTCTGACTGATACTTGCACTGTAGACAGCAGAATAGCTCAGGGTACTTAGGCAGTCATTTAATTAAGTTGTCCTGAAAAGTATGGGGAGAATGTGTTTGCCAACCAGGGTTCTTACCATACTTCTCAGTGGCCTCAGGGTCCAGTGCTGTTTGTGTGACCACAGATGGCCATTCAGATAGTCACAGAGGCTTCTCGCTCCTCTGCTGTCTGCTCTGCCCTGCCTTCCTCCAGGTGACTCCTTCTCAGAGGGCTGCCAGCGGTTGTGGGGTGCAGTATTAGCTAATCACAGCTGGCCCTGAATGCATTGAGCCAGGAATTTGAGTTGCTCTGCAGCCACTGAAGTTAAGGGTCCACTTCTGGGCTGACGGGTTGTGCCAGATGCTACGGTAGCCAAAGCAGACAGGTAAAAGCATGCAAGAGCTCCAGGACTGTCGGGGCCTAGGTGCTCCCAGTCTCCCAAGTCCTTCAATTAGAGGTGCCCTAAATGTACAACACGGCTTCTTCATTAAGCCAGTATCATATTCATTCATTCATTGAATATTTACTGAGCCCTGTGTTAAGAACTATACCTGATCTTGGGGCCAAAGATCAAGAAGATGAAATTTCCACCTTCTAGGATAGAGATTGCAAAAGTATTTTATGTAAAGAAACAGAAAAAAATACTTTGAACTTTGAGGGCTATAAGGTCTTTAGTAAAGTAGCTCAATTCTGCCGTAGTTGGGCAGAAGCAGCCCAGTACAACAGAGAGTGCTCTGTGGCGGGAAGTCCCCAATCTGATGTCAAATATTAGGACTAAAATGTTTCTTCTTCTGCTGTGGATGCCACAGGTGCAGAAGAAGGGCATTTATTTGCACTGCACATGCACAGTACTGGATTCCACTACTTTGTTCTGGAGTCTTCTGGTGTTGGAAACTACTTTTATTTATTTATTTATTGGCAGAATCAGGGATTGAACTGAGGCCCTTGTGCTTGCCAGGGAAGTGTTTATTCCACTGAGCCATCTCCCCAGCCTCTGGAAACTACTTTTAGTGGATTTTTTTTTTTTTTTTTTTTTATTGCGCAAAGCTTTATTCCAGAGGAGCTCAGTCCTTCTTGGCAGCTGCCTTCCTCACGGCAGCCAGCACGTTGCTCAGCTCCTCACCCCTCCTCTTGGCGCAGACGTGCATCCCCACCCTTTTCTTGATGAACTTGAGGGTGAGCTTGGCCTTGGAGACCTTGAGCAGCGAGCTGCACAGCTCCCATAATCTGCATGAACTTGTGTGTTTGGTGAGATGTCTGCGACGGTGGCTATGTCTCGGTTTGCTCACATTCTTAGTTGCCAGTGGCCCTTGTTGAACCCACGACTATGGGATAGCAGAGGCCCATGGCTACTCTTCTTAAATGGTTGCTGTAGTGGAAGGACCAGAATCTTTTTTTTTTTCTTTGAAAGAAAATTCCTGCCAGCAATTATAATGATATCTTACTCTATTTTCTCCTAAGAGGTGCGAAGTTTAGCTTGTCACTGCTATTGTGAGGTAGGAGTGCGATTTCACCACTCTGCTTGTGGATGTACAGTTGTTCAGTTTTTTTTAAGGAGCAGTCCCCATCCCTGTCACCCTTCTCACAGCCAAGATGTGCTCTCCACTCGTATTCACATACTCAAGCCTCCACCCAGAGCGATTGTATTTGAAGGCAGGATTTTCAAACAGGTGATGGAAGTGCAACGAGATCGCAAGGGTGAGGCCCAGCCCAAGGGCAGTGGTGTCCTCCTAAGAAGAGGAGCTGAGGTATGGATGTGCACTCACAAAGTGAAGGCTGTGTGGATGCAGTGAGAGGTAGGCACCTGGAAGCCTCAGGAGAAACTAAAGCTGCGGACACCTGGATCTTGGATTTCTAGCCTCTAAAAGTCAGAAGAAATGTGTCTCTGTCACTCAGCTACCCAATCTGTGGTACTTTGCCTTACCAGTTTGAGTAGTCAGCTTGCCCGCCCCTGTGCCTCTGAGCTGTACCCTGTGTCCACATGGGCACGGGATGTTTCTATTCTGTTTTATTAGTAAGCCTCCTTGCCTTGGTGCACGAGATCCACGTCATAGATATGGATCAAAGATTCATAACTAGTTTCTATGCCTAGAACAGCTAATCTTTCAACTTTGCTTCTTCACAATGATCTGGTCTGTTCTTGTCCTTTTGTCTTTCCTATGAAAGGAAATCATATGTGAAAATCAGGTTGTCAGTTTTCATCAGAAATGCTCTACAATTTCCATTGGAATGATACGTCCTTGGATATCAGTTTGTAGAATATTGGTAATAATCTGTCCATGAGCTCTGTGTATCTCTCCACCTACTTAGGCTTTCTGTTAAGTCATGTAATAAAGCTGTACAATTTTATGCCTAGAGATCTGATACACATTTTGTTGAATATTCTTTAAAAATAAATATTGAACCTATTTTATTGAAGATTTATGAAAATTGATCATTGTAAAGCAAAAAGAAATTAAGTAGTTATAGCTTCCTAGAGAAATATATGCTTACAAGTAATAAATTACTAAACAATCAACAGATTTAATTATAGAAGGATTTTAAAGCTACAGTTATATTAACAACTAAGCTAAAAAGCAAATAAGTAACCAACAAAGGATTAATACAGAGAAATCCTACAAAGCAATAAGAAAATCATGATAAATTAGCAAAATTTAATATATGAAAGATATGAAATGGACAGGATAAAGTGAAATCATTACAAACAAAAATAGGAAAAGTACAAAGGCGATTTCCTCCCAGGTCAGCGGCTTTTCCTTAATGAAAACATTCAGTTCTTGTGGGTGTGTGGCATGTCAGCCTGACCGCTTTAGGAACTGGCGCAGTAACTATGGAAGCCAATTTTTATAAAATTTATCAAGAATCATGAAAATATAGGATATCTACCCTAAGAAAACAGATGGAATCAGGTGCATTCAGGATGATATGACTGTAGACACCCTAGGAAAATAGTATAAATTTTAAAAGTAAAATTTTCATTACTGTTCGCATTCACAATGGTGTACATAGAAAAACAAAACACTAAAAACATTAAAGTCTTATCTAGCAGAAGGGTTGAGTAAAATATGGTGACTCTATTCTATGAAATATTGGTCCCCATTAAATGTAATAGTTATGGAAAGAACCATCATGCAAGCGTCCTTACATGAGGAAGACAATTATTACATAATGCTGGTTGGTAAGGCAAGACAGCCCTATGCCCTAAATTGAGCAGGGTCCACAAAGTACTTGGCAGGCCCATTATTCCTCCACTAAGTTCAGAACAGGCCATACTCCGAGGGCTTGGTTTTTGTTTCTTAAGCACAGTTTGTTGGCATTATCTTACACTATTTTTTGCCATTATATTTTGTGCAAAAAAGTTGGATGCCTGTGTCATTGTCCTCTTAAAGATTTGTATCTTTTTTTTTTTTTTTTTTTTTTGTTTGGTGAAGTGATCTCTGGTATTACTTAATAGAACATTTTCTTCTGTTCTTTGTGTCTGTGTTCTTCATAGGGTTCCCACTAACTGGATGGATTCTTAATCTTTCAGAATTTCAGCTTGCTCTTTAAGAATCTATTTCCTGATAGATTCTCTCAACTTTATCATCTACATTGTTTTCAACCATGGCTTCTGTATTGCATATTGTTGTCTTTGATGAAGTTGCTCAGAATACAGATATTGACAGATAGAGGTAGTCAGAGTGAAAATTTTAAACACTAACTGCTACTTGCAAAATACTGATGGAAATTAGTAGTGCAATCATCTCAGCTATGCTGTATATATACTTGCATGATTTTTCCCCCTTCATCTTTTCCCCTATCTTTTCTCCTTTCTTTCATCTTCACTATTTATTATAATTTGTTAAATATTTTGGTACTTTATTTGTTTTTAGATTTATTGTTATTATTATTATTATTTTGTGGTGCTGAGATTGAATCTAGGGCTCCATACATTCAAGGCAAGCATACTGCCACCGACCGAGTTACACTCCAGCCCTCTTTCTTTATACAGATGAATTGATCAACATTACAGACTACCACAAGAGATTTGGAAGCAGCACAATTAGATGGAACTTTGTTTAACTGAGATTAATGATATACAAGTTTGAACTGATAGTAAATTTAGAAGAAAGGGACCTTACTAGAGTAATTTTTGGTAATACAAGCATAATATTGAGTGTATATATTTATGTAGCTGGAGAATTTTTTTTCTTTTTTTTAAAATTTATGTATTTTGTACAGGGTCTCACTATGCAGCTCAGACTCCTAGTGATTCCCTATTTTCAGCCTCCCCAGCGGTGGGGAGGTGTATGCCACCATGCCTGGACTCGATTGCCAGCTCAGTGCCCCTGGAGGCGGGGCTGGCACATTGGGTAGTGAATCCCTGTCCCTGCACTTGCCTAAATAGAGCTTAGTCCCCTGAGCTATTTCACCAGCCCTAGAGAATATTTTCAGTATGGGATTGATATAATCTGACTACAGATGTGCGCTTGGTAGCCATTAGCATATTCTTTTGCTTTTTGTATCTCATTTGAGTTAGAACTTAAGTGACCAATAGTGGTGCTCGTTAATGGGTCACCTTATGACCCTAACAGTAGGATGAAGTGCGGTTAGAACATAATGCATGTGCAGGAAGGGTGGCATCATTTCCAGCCAAAGACTACGTGTCAGAGACTAGGTGGCCTAACATCCTGAAAGTCTATTCTCTCATAGTTCTGGAGGCCAGAGCTTGGCAACCAAGGCATCAGCAGAGCCCTTCTCCCTTGGAAGGCTCTTGGGGAGAATTCTTCTTTGTTCTAGAAGCTTCTGGAAGTCCGACATCACCATTTTACTGCTGGCAGCATCACACCAGCTCCTACCTGTTCTCTGCCTGGCTTTCCTCCTGTCCATGTATAATGTGACATTCTCTTCTGTCTTTCTTTTAAGAACCCCAGCTGTATGCCACGAAAGGGCTGTTCTACTCCAGCATGACTTCCTCTTCACTTAGCTTGTTATAACTGCAGTGACTCTTTGCAAGTAAAATTATGTCCTGAAGTACTGCAGGTTTACAAGGAGTTCACCTTATTTTAAGGGAGGATTACAACTCAGCTCATGACAAAGAGCAACACCTGACACAGATGTTAGTTGAATTAGTCACAGATTTTACACTATGAATCTAGGCAGATCAGACACAAAATTTCCACTTTTTGGTATATATGCTGTAGCCATAGATTTGAAGAGTCACATGTTCAAAGTCAGTATTACTTTTGGTAAAATGATTCTTTCATTAGCATAGCTCTCAGCAAAAACTGATGGGCTTTATTGTATGCTTCCATTATAAGGTCTGAAAAACACCTCAAATGCTTCTGGGTGCTTGATGAATTGAATGTGCCCCATGTCAGTGGGGTAGGGAATCTGGCATGGTAGTTAGTGAATATTAATGAGGAAAACAAAGAGTTTCAAGTTTCTTCCATGAAAAGTAAATGCTTGGAATCACTCTGGACTTGGAGGGAGCCCCGACAGCCCAAGTAAAGACTATCAGGTAGCAGTTGCCCAGCTAAGTTGTGCTCCCGTCACAGACCGACCTAAAACTCCTTGCTGAGAGGAATCGACAGACAGAGAGCAAGGCTAACAGGTGGAAGGGTAAGGGAACAAGGCAGGTAGGCTTTGGGGCGCCCCCTGGTGTGTGGCCCCAATGAATGGACCATCTGAGGAAAGCTGCCTGTGGTCCTTGGAAAGGTGGGAACATCAACCTGTGGCTACAAACTATGACAGCCTCTTCTTTGATGGTTCTGCCTTAGGTTGTTAAGTTTGCTGCACTCACCAAAATGAAAAACAAAGCAGAACAAAGACCTAGCCTCTTCTGTCATGCAGATTTTTTTCATAGATAAAGTCATTTTTCTCCCTTTAGGAAAAAATAGTCTAGGGCCATGAGCCTAGTAGTGCAGACTTTTCACAATATTGAGTTATTCAGAATCTTTCATGTCTCAGTTACTTTTCTCTCATTGCTGGGACAAATACCCAACATTCAAAAATTAGGGAAGGAAAGGTTTATTTAGCTCACAGTTAGTGGAGGTTTCAGTCCATACTCAGCTGGCTCCAAGGCAGAGTGGCACATGGCAGAGAGCAACTTTCGTAGTGGCAGCAAAGAGCAAGAGCAATGGGGAAGGGCCACAGTTCTGGCAGCTCACTAGCCTCTCATCCCCCCTTACATTATACTGCCCAGGGAAGGTGCAGCCTCCACACGCACAATAATCACAGGGCCAGGGAGATGGCTCAGAAGAATGGCAAGTGCATTCTGAGTTCAATCCCCAGTACTGAAAAGGCAAAGTCACTCACAAACTCTAGAAGCTGTCCGCCCATGACTGCATGATGCTTTGCGGGGACAACTAGACACAAACCATAACCTTCTAACATCGTGTTTCCACTGGTGGGTGTAGTGAGTACTACTCAGAGTTGCCAGCTTCATTGCTTTATGAACTTGATGGGAAAATTTTCTTTGTGGAATTTTCTTTCATTCTCTTTGCCCATTTTCTCACTGTTGAATGTCATAAGATTATCTACATCCTCTTTTTAAAAATTAAAAAAGTTATTAGCATCTGTTTGCAGCATGTAATGTTTACATTACATTCTCTTTTATATGGGAAGCTTTCAAATATTTGAAAATATCAATTATTTGAATCATTGGTATCTTTTTTTACATAAAATATTTACAGCCTCCTTGACTATTCCCTGGTACTATTATCTACCATTTACTGAACATGAATTATAGGCTGGGTGCTGTGTTTTAAGCCCTTGGCAGGTGTCATCTTTTTAGTCTTCATAACAATCCTGTGAAATAAATATTGCTATTTCCATTTCAGTGTGGTGGGAACTGATGTCAACAAGTTAAATAATTTTTCCAAAGACACACTGAAGGCAACATGAGGCCTTCATCTTGTGTTCATAATTGCAATGGAGCCATTGAAAGTGAGGGGATATGGAGGGGGGAAGTTTTATCTTTCTCCAATCCTTATCTCCAAATGTGCTATGTTCATTTCCTCTCCTCTCTCTCTCTCTCTCTCTCTCTCTCTCTGTCTCTCTGTCTCTCTGTCTCTCTCTCTCTCTCTCTCTCTCTCTCTCTCTTCTTCCATTTATGTATATGGTACTGGGTCTAACTACACAGCCCAGACTCATAGTGATCCTCTTGTTTTCAGCTTCCCCAGCGCTGGGATTACAGGCGTGTGCCACCATGTCCACACTTGGTCACTGGCTCAGTGTGCTCTGTGATGGGGCCAGTGCAGCACATGGGACTGGAGACTGAACCCTGGTCCCCTGTGCTTGCCCAAGTAGGTGCTTAGTCCACTGACTTGTCTTGCCAACCCTGATTTTCCCTTTCTTGATTCTTCAAGGTACTCAGAGGCATTGCTCATTTCTGAGCAGGTTCTACAGTGTTAGGTAATACAGAAGTTAGCGGTCTCATATAGGTATGGGGTGCACATCTGTGATGCCAACACCCTGGGAGGCTGAAGTAAAAGAGATGCAAGCTTAAGCCCAACCTGGCTAACTTAGAGAGACCCTTTGTCAAAACAAAAAATTAAAGAAAAGAAATGGGACTGGGCATGAGCTCAGTGTGAAGGCTGTGGATTCAATTCCCATTTACACACACACACACACACACACACACACACACACACACACACACGCTGGGTAACTTGCAGAAGGTCAGGTGTGCAACCTTCGCCAATTTTCTTTCACTCTTACCTTGGGTCCCAAAGGCACACCCTTCCTTTGGAATGTCCTCTCTCTCTGTCCCATTTGCACTCTGGCTCCATTACAGCGAAGGTCCCAACAAGGACAAGTGTCTCTCACTCAGTGACTATGGCTACCGTCCACTCCTAGTTGGTTGTTTCTGCTCCTCTTGCTCTGCTGACTGGCCTTTGAGGTTAGTTTCGCAGCTGGCTCTCTCTGGCTGCCTGTTTTGCTTTGTTCCCGAGGTCCCCAGAGGCATCTCTGTGGAACAATTTTCTGGTACTGGGGATTGGGTTCCAGCCCAATGGTTTGCCCCCCTACTGGGCTCCAGCCACCACCTGTGACCAGCAGGCCTCTTGCTGCATGTCTTCTTTGGCCTGGTGGGTTGCAATTAAAAATGACCAGAGGTGGACTCCACGGAGTCTATTGATGTAGGGGACCAGCGTGCTTGTGATAGAAGCAGAGAGAATGACCCATTGCCACTTCCTCTTTCTGCATTGCCTTCTTATGTTAGTCATTACTATAACTATTTTAATTTAAGGATATTCAAATAGAGAACTATTTAGAATATTCAAGAATATTCCATGTTACAGAGTTGTGGTGGTGCACATCACCACAGCCCTGTAACATTGCTCTTGCATGGGGCGCATGCCTGCAATCCTAGCGCCTGGGAAGCAGAGGGAGGAGGATCACCATGAGCTTCCGGCCAAGCTGGGCTGCAGAGAGACCCTGTCTCAAACAAGGACCAGATCAAATCTCAATGATAAGGAAATGATGAAATAGAATTTATTTTTATTCAACAGTGAAACATTTTGCCATCATTAGTCATGCTTTAAATAGTTCATTGTGTGGGGATATGTTTACAATATAAAGGTAACAGAAAAATGGTTAGTTATTTACATTATAATCTCAATTTTACTTAATATACATATGCTTATGGGCACTAAAGATATAAATTTGATACAGTTTTAATAATGGGCTTGTCTAGGTGGCAGGATTATAGGTGATTTCAATTTTATTTTACTACTGTACAGTATTTTTTGTTTTATTTCTCCCAATTTTCTGCACCCAATACATAGTTCATTTATAAGCCAGAAAACTATTATGTTTATTTTTCTGCAGTGTTAGAGATGGAACCCAGTGTTCATAAATGGGAGGCAAATGATTTAGCCACTGAGCTAAGTCTTCAGCACCTAGGAAAAGAAGGTCTTAATCCTGTCTGAATTTTCAGAAACTTAAGCACAAGTCTCATAATTTTCTGCTACTTGAATGGATCTAAGAGGCTTTTCCACTGCAAATCATCTGGAGGTCATTGTGAAAATAAAAACTGGTAGAAATCAGCAAAGAACTGCTTCTTTTGCCAACTGCTAGAGGGACACTAAGATCAGATACTCATGTTATTTCTATTTGTGGTATAGAATAAATAAGTTAATTAGACAATAACTTAATTATGAATATAGTTATTATTCCTTAGTGTGAGTCCCAGTTTTCTCAATGAAGCCTTTTTGTGTCATAAAAGTTTGAAGAAAAACTTTTCTACCTGTAAGGAATGATAAAAAAATACACAGAACATTTACATTTTAAGAACTTATTACAAGGGCCAGACAAATAGCTCAGCAGATTAAAGTGCCTGCA
>PVKA01016486.1:16085-47929 GCA_004027165.1 Ctenomys sociabilis
AAAAAAAAAAAAAAAAAAAAAAAAGAAGAAGAACTTATTACAGTCAAAGACACATTGCCACGAATCCTCAGAATCCTCTTCATCACTCTGAACAGTTTTGTCCCATTGTTTTTATTTTCTATTTTTATAATTGCAGATAGGGTCTCCCTGTGTAGTTGAGGCTGGCCTCAAGCTTATGGTGATCCTCCTGCCTCTGCCTCTCTGATGCTGGCACTACAGATGTACACCACCACACCACCACAGCTCTGTACCATTGCTCTTTGATTTTTTAAAAAAATATTTATTGATACAGGGTCTTGCTACCCCCTCGGACTCATAGTGATCCTACTGTCAGCTTCCCCAGTGCTGGGATTACAGGTGCGCACCACCGTGCCTGGTTTCAGTGGGTCATGGCTCAGCTTAGACTGCTGAATTATCTCCCCAGCCTGTACCATTGCTCTTGAAGCAGTTCTGAAAGTCTTATTTTGTGAATGTCTTTACAATGTGTGATAAAAAAAAAAAAAATAGTAAATGCTATCAAGAGCCATCCTGTGGAAATCCAGGCAAAAACATTGTGTGTCCTTTATTTCAAAGAACTGGTATTGTGCAACTTCTAGCTCCTTTTCAAAGCCAGAATGACTGTGTAAGGTGAATGTTTTGAACTGATTCAAGACACTGAGGCAGCCACAACAGGGAAACTAAAGACACAGTGCCAGATCCTGTAAGTACATTCAAAGGTAGGAAAGAAGTGAAAGGCAAGGGAAGGGTAGGGAGGCAAAGGCTTGTCTTTCCCTCTTAGGAGTGATCCACTATTTGTGAGGTAGAAGGTACTTCCTGCAAGCTCTGCTTCCCCAAGGAGATATCTCATAGAAACCTTTGGCCAGAATTGTATTATATAGCTGCAAGGTAGGCTGGGAAGGCCAAAGCACAATTTTCATCACCTGTTGTTTGAGGTAAGCCAAAAACAAACAGGAAGAGAGTGATTTTTTTCCTGGGAAACCAGCAGCCTCTGGTACATTGGAAATGTACAGAGGGGGCGAAGAAGTAATTTTACCTTTCTGCTTGTCTGATTATATATTTTGATTTAATAAAGTAGTTGGAGAAAGAAAGATTTCTTTTTGACTGTGTTTGAGGCTATAATTTTAGGAATGAAATGATTATATTTATGATATTTTAGGCATAGGCCATAAACAAGTCATCCGTACTTTCCCCTGATACCAACAAATACTGACCACAGTATCGCATTTGTTGGCCCCTTGTACCTAATTATGTTCCTCAAAGCCAAGTTCCTGGCAGGATGCAAATTAGAAAACCTGGCCACTCATCCATCTTCAAGCCTGTCTCCGGCCCGCTTTCTGTGGTGCCATACAGAGCCGAGTGAGTGCTTAGCGGAAGAGGGCTGCTGAGGTCAGGCCACTTTCAGGAGTGACAGTGTGCTGGGGATAGCACAGGCAGGCACCGGGGATGCCTCCTGTGGGAGAAGTGTTTCCCTCACCACATGATGGAATACGATGGCCAAGTTACAGGCTTGTGCTCTTTCGGGGTGTTAGTCTCATGTACTGTTATTTCAAGACAGGTAAGAAAGAAGAAAGAAAGAAAGAAAGAAAGAAAGAAAGAAAGAAAGAAAGAAAGAAAGAAAGAAAGAAAGAGAGAGAGAGAAAGAAAGAGAAAGAAAGAGGGAAAGGAAGGAAGGAGGGAAAGGTCTGGTGTTCCCAGGAAAAGCTCACTGTGTGGTTTTCAAAGAGCCTTTTAAACCTGTGGCAGAAATGCTTTGGACCTTGGAGACCAAAACATTGATGATCTAGGAAAGATTTCTGCCTCTCCATGCGGCCCAGCCTAATCTTGCAGATGCAGGAGGAGTTTGAGAAACTGTGAGTTGAGAAGGTCAAGAACAGAGAAATCCTTAGGTCCAAATTAGGAGGATGAGCTGTGATTGGGGAGGAAATGAAAGTGTGACAGAGAGGCTTTGGCCCCACGTTTAAGAAAGGCTGAGCACAAACTTTCATCCTTGCCTCATTGCTCAGGCAACTGGCAGCCTGCCTGTGGGGAGCATGCCAGAAGGTCATGTTCTTGCTTCCTCAATGTAAAAGGGCAGCCCTAGAGCCTCCTGAGGGTCCATTACTCAGTATTCCTTTTTGTCTTTCTTTTCCTCTACATCTTGAGCAGTTGATGACTGAGGGAAAATTTATCTTTGAGATAGCATTTTCCTATTAGTACAGGCTGAGTTTTGTATCACCATGTAGCCAGGCTGGCCTTGAACTCATGGCAACCCTCCTGCTTCCATTTCCTGAGCCCTGGGATTACAGGTGTGCACCACCACCCTGGCTAGGGGACATTTATCTTGTGGAGGAGTGGCTGAGATAATGAACTAGGCCAGCTGACCCTGGAAAGGGAATACCTGGTGCTCACCAAATGCCTTTGTGCCCATCTACTGAGTTGTAGCCTTCACCGCAAGTTGGGTCTGGGCCATGTGCCCATTTCTGGCTAATGAGATGTAAGTGGATGTGAGTTTACCATGTTTTGAGTCTTCGTACTCTCTACTACTTTTGGGACCAATAATGACTTCAATGGTGGTGCTGCAGTACGGAAGCTACCCAGGTCACAGAAGCTGGACAGCGGGAAAATGATCTGACTGTGAGTGAGAACTAAAGCTGTGCTGTGTTAGCCATTGAAAGCCCCATGGTGGCTTGTCACCACATCAGGTCTCTCCTGCTCTGACTATCACATTATTATAGGAACCAGAAGCAATCATGTAGATCAAGACTTTAAAAGGAGCACAATCAAGCACTTCAAAGGGATGACGGGATATAGAGGCAAGAAGCCATGAAGGAGACCATGACGGAGATACTGATTCTATTAAAACATAGCAATTAAAAGGGACTTGGCAGATGGGATACAAATGAAAGAGAAATGTGACAAAATTTATTATTTTTTTTAGAAAACTGCCTTTATTCTATTAGTTGGAAAAATTAACTGGTACAGAAAAAAAGTTTAGTCAGCTGGAGAGAAGAGAAAAACCGAGTTCCATCCCTGAGAACTGATGGCTTCTCGGGGAGGGCACCTCTGTAGGTGAGGAGAAAAGAGTGCTGTGAATTAGAGCCAGGCCCTGCAGCCCAGGTGAGAAAGGCTATGCCGTATTCAAACAAAATCTCTAGTCACTAACCCAGTTCTGGGGAAGGGAACTAGGATATGTGGGTCCAAAAAGGGGTAATAGCCTTCTTGTATCAGACAAAGTGAAAAAATGGGAATTTTAAAAAATGAATTTTCCATCTGACTTTATTTCCAAATACACTTTCTTGTTAAAAAAACAAAATGAAACAACAACAACAACAAAAAACCACCAATACATTCTTTGTGGTAATGACAAGTATCAGTATTAGGAAATCCAATTATACAAAAAATACTATATCTAGTCTGGGTAGATATATTTATTTTTGGTAACATACATTAAGTGGCACTAATTCCATGGTTAACTATAAGGTAACTAACATGAAACCACAGAACTGTAACTCTGCCACAGCTGCATGGACTTGGGGCTTCTGGCTGAGCATGGTTTCATAAAAACTGTCTGCCCACCGCAGAACAACTCCATGAGGAGTAAGACTGAAATGGGGACTCATCAGAATTCCCTGCAACTGACAGATTAGAGAGGCAGGACATGTAAGTTATAAAGTAGTTACAGCCTAATTCACAAAAGTTACCAACTGTCTCTTTCTAGAAAGAAGCAAGAAGTTAAGAAATTCTTTGAATTAGCGCCTGGTGTGTCAGGTGGAGTGCAGAAAGGGCTGTTAGAGCAGTGTCAGAAGGATCCTGGCAGGTCAGATGGGTTGGACATCATTATTAATAATCATTGCTGGCTTCTAAATACTGGTAGCAAGATGACTTCTGAAATGTAATCTTAGGTAAATTATAGATAAGTGAAAAAGGCCAGTAATCATACACTAAGATTAATAAACAGCACTTCAGAATTAACCGCATGAGGGCTGTGCTTACAGCAAGATTTCACAAGACAAGGCACCCAGATTTTTTCTTTCCACGCCTGGCTTGCAGAGCAGCTCTCGTGGCCATTTCAAAAACCTCTCCTTTGGTCTTCGCTGAACATTCCATGTACCCAAAGGTGCCAATCCTGTTTGCCATATCTCTGCCTTCTTCAGGTTTTACTGGCTCCTGCTTCATCTTAGCTAACTCCTGTCTTGTGTGCTCATCATTCTGAAGATCCTTCTCGTTTTCAACCAAGATAATGGGTACATTGGGACAGAAATGCTTCACTTCTGGAGTCCATTTTTCTGGGATGTTTTCTAAACTATCAGGGCTGTCAATGGAGAAACACATCAGTATAACATCGGTATCTGGATAGGAGAGAGGCCTCAGGCGATCATAATCTTCCTGTCCAGCCGTGTCCCACAAAGCCAACTCTACCTGCTTTCCATCCACTTCAATATCTGCCACATGGTGCTCAAACACTGTGGGAACATATACTTCTGGGAACTGGGCCTTGCTGAAGACTATGAGTAAGCACGACTACCACAAGCTCCATCACCAACAATCACCAGTTTCTTTCGGACGGCAGCCACTGCTCGGTGACGACCCCCGAGTCCGGCCTCTTCACGCCAAAGACCCCTGTCCACGAGTCGCAAGTTCAGAGACTAGGGCGGATAGCTCCAGAGGCGAAGGCGGACCACCAAGAAAACCGATGGAGGGTGGCGGACCGTGACAAAATTTATATAGCAGACCACTAACAAAGAATGGCGCTACCTCTGCTATCTCAGCAAAGGCAGCAAATTCTTCATTCCGCCGAATTATTTTCCGTTACACGTGTAGGAAGCATACTGATGAAGAGTCAGTTAGTGAACTACAGTGTCAGAAACAAGACAGCAAATTCTTCATTCTGCCGAATGAAATAGTCAAACTTCATAGAAATTGAGTGGGAGGCAAGTGATTTGCTCCAGAGCCCTGGAGAAGTTAGCAACAGTGGACTAGAACTTGATTTTTCTCCTAATGAGGTTCTTATGTGAAACAAAAATATGAATAAATTTATAAGGCAACTTTGAAATAAAGAATGCTGCTTGTTGACTTTCATAGGCAACAGCAACTTCTTTATTTTTTATTATATTAAAACAGAGCAAATAAAAGGGACTTGACTTACAAGAAGTGGTTAATTAGAAAAATATGAAAATGTGGAAAGAAGAAAAATAATCAAGGGTGACACCATTTGGCAGCATTCTTCTTAGTTCTGGTGATCTTTTTCATTGAGATATTTCACTAAATATATCTGAGTATCTAATTTTATATTTTGCCTTGTTATAGATTGTCTCTCCATGTGCCCACAAAGCCTCATCCAGACATAGGTGGCTGGATTATTTAGAGGTGGCTGAATCTAGAGGGTGTAATTGATTCACAGTGCAATGCTATGATTAAAGGTGCTGGGATTAAGGGCTACATCAGTACTCGATGGTTTGGCATCTCTCTAATGCCGGTAATCTAGATACAATGAAAGAGACTGAGAGAGGCTTGTCTTGTCTCGTGCATGCCGTGAGCTGTTTCTCCTCTGGGACGCCTGTCTGCCATCCTCCCTGCCTGGAAGCCCCACTAAGGACTGAAACCTCTACACAGTGTAAACTAAATAAACCTTTCCCTTCTAACTTCAGGTGTTGGATTCTTTGTCTTCCCAAGGAGAGAAAAGTCTTATTTTTAACATTACACCCTATAGCATAAGCCTTTCATGATCTTCTTAAGTGGAGGCATATTTTATTGAGAATGGAAGCTTACTTTCTTAATCCCTTGGTCTTATCCAATTTTATGAATGAAGTTTTTTTTTTTTTTATTACAGATTGGTAAAGAAAGAATATAGACATTTCCAATGCTGATGGCACCAGTAAGTATCTAAAAGGATCACACTTTACCGATGAACTGTTGTTTCAAACTTTCAGTTTGTTTACTAAACTGACACTTATTTACATCCAAAATGAAATAAATCAAACATTTTTTAAGTTACAGAAGTAATATGTGACCACTAGAAACATTTTATGGGCTGCAGAGATGTGTAAAGTTACAAATGAAATGATCCCATTGTATTACTTCCCAGACTAATTACCATTTACCATTTGTTGCATATTCTTCCAGATTTTTTGATATGTATATACTGACATTTATTGCTGTATTGTCAGCACTAAAGTCATAAGTAGCATTTTGCATCTTGCTTTTTCTTCATAGAGCACTATGTCTGTGACATCTTGTCACACTGGCACATGGAGATCTACCTCATTCCTTTTAATAGTTGCATGGCATGAACATAACACAATTTCATTTTCCCATCTCCTCTGATGGGCATTTGGGTGAGTGCCAAGCTTTTTCATCTCAAAAACAGTGCAGTGATGAGCGTTCTTACCTATGTGGCTTGTGTTTAATGAGCATTTACTGCCACAAAAATGTGACTGTGAAAATATTTGTTGGCTACCTGATTCTTGCTCAGTGTGTGGAAACATACAGTATTTAAGCACCACTTAAAATTTTAAAATTTGAATTGAGTCATTTCCATTAAAACCAGGTTAAGATCACAATGATCTTTTCCTCTTAGATAGCAATGAATCCTCTCGTTCCAGATGGGACATAAAGCTCCTTAAATTGAAATTCATTGCACAGGGCTCTGGTGGCCCTTAACAGATGGAAGAACAATCTCATTTGGGTGCTTATGTAATTCAGCGATTATCGTGAAACTCTTCAGATAGTATCAAGCAGAAGGTGGGCAGAGCCAGGCTCTGTGGCAGAGGCAGGTGACCAGGTTGTGGGTTCACTTTTCTTGTGTTTTGCTAGTGTCAGTAAGAGTAGACCTTAGATCTGAGCAGTACAACATAGTCTGGCTTAATTACTAACCTTCGCATGTCAGAAACTAAACACGTGGATGCCACACAAGTGGAATCCATACAAGTTCTTCTCATCTGACCTTGGAGGGTCATGAAAAGGCTCACATTCACAAGTATGCCAGATAGCACCAAGAGGAGGTAGATATGATTAGTGTTCACTTAATATATATTTACTGTTATGCATCAAGAACTATTCTAAGTACTATAACTGTAACTAAAATACATGACATCTATATTTATTTTTCTCAGGGGTGATTCCATTACCCTCTTCAATTGAAAGTCATAAGATTTATTTGAATATAGTCATGCCCCACCAAAGCATGGGCTCTGTGCACTGTATCTTCTTGGTAGTTCAGTGGACAATGTGATGTTTTGCTACTCAAAACACCCTTGTCAAAGCTTATCCAGTTAATAAAATTTTTCCTGTCTTACAGTTCTACTGTCTTGCTAAAATTGCGATCAGGTTCAATGTGCCCTTAAAAATGTTGTCTTTCTCTTCCTTCTCTTTCCCATCATCCCTTCCACAACAGTGTCCAGAAGAAAGATCTAGGACAGTAATTGGCATACAGTAGGCACAAAAATACATATTTGCTGACCAAATCTCTGCATATATTTAGTCTCAATTTCAGACATGAAGATAGTTTGGGGGCATGCAAGAAAGATACTGTTTCTACTGTGCAAGACTGTATGTCTAGTTGAGAGGTAGGAATATCAACCAGAAATGTGATGAATATTTAATAATTATGTGCAGAGAGCATTCAGTCCTCCTCTCCCCAGCCTAAGTTCCCATTTCTCATTTTTCTTATTTGATTCAACTTACTCTAGAGTTTTAAATTTACCTAAAATTAGTAGGCCAGATAAGTAAAAGACAATGTGTGTGTGTGTGTGTGTGTTGGTGAATCAAAGAGTATATTTTCTATCTTTGAAGAGTGTGTTTGGAGACAGCACTTGTAAATGTTTTATGCTTGTTTGCAAAGCTGGCATAAATATTTCAGGACACAATTGAGTTTTTCTCATTAAAACCCATTCGCCTGTCTCTGTATGCAGAAGTTTCTAGCTGTGCAGATAAAGTACTATTAAAATCATTGTGAAGATCCCAGTCCTATGACAACTGTGACAAATGAAATTTTTCTGCTATAATAGGTTTTGATGAGCTTAATTTTAAAGACAATGATAATTTTTGTCATTCAAAACCCATTAGCCTAATTTGACCTCTGTTTTTTAAAACTTGCTTTCAGTTAAAGACTTTAGTGAGGTAGACAAATCAGCATGTATTTTCCATACCAAGAACACAGAGTCATTATCCTTAGAGTTGATGATATTTATTATAGATCCATTAGATATCCTAAATCTTCCTTCTTACATTTCTGCATACTCAGAAAAACAGTGAAGAAGCCAAAAGAATCTTTGATGCTCTGCATAGAATTATATCTAAAAGTGCAGTAATGGCTGGGTGCAAATTTAATTAGAGGTACTTTTAACATTGTATCGATAGGTGGCAGCAAGTGATCAATCTGTTCAACCATGGGGCCATCTGGAATTCTTTTCCTGCAAATCTGCAAAACACTGGTAAGGGGGAGAATGCAGAAAAGAGCAGATTGCATCTGTGGAGAAGGCTTCTTTAGTTGGTGGAGGTGTGGTTCTTCTTTTTGTGCCTGGAGAACTTTCTTCTCTTTTGATTCTTTTTCTCAATCAAAAGAGAAGAACTCCTGCAATATCCAAGATATGGCCATGCTGGCAGGGGTTGGAGCTCAGGGCCTCTCTGGATTGCTCTACACCCTCTGCCTTGGGTTCTTCACCCCTGTGCATTATGACATGAAGTTCTTCTGAAAACTCAGCCTCAGCCCCTTTGCCCCAGTGGATTTGGAGTCTAGTTTTCTTTCTTCTCAACTTTGCAGCAAGTGGTACCACTGGGCAGCACACTCCTTGAATCCTGAGGTGTTCCACTTTCTCCATGAGGTTGGAGAATCAACCTGTAGATGACTAGAAAATACCCTAGAGCAATGGTAAGCAGTTGACAGTGACATACGCATTCATCTGTGCTACTCATTGCCCAGTGTTGGCTGAATATACAGCATTTCATTTTCTCCTCACTACAGCCCTGTGAACTGTGTATCATGAACTGTCCTCATTTCCTTGGCCAATGAGGACATGGAAATAAATTGATGTGTTAAGCTGCTTTGTCTAGTTTAAGGAGGCTCTTTCTCAGGATATGGTAAGACTCTGATCTTTTCAAGCAGTATGTCAGATTACTTCTGCGTGCATTATACAAGATACAAATGGTCCATATCTGTAATGACTTTACTATAGGAGTCTGTCCACCTATGAAAATGACTGCAAGGCAGCAGAATTGAGAAAGCCTAAGTTACGATATTCGGGGTCTTTAGAAGTCATTGGGTTATAAGGATTGTCATAGTGTTTCTAAGTTATAGTGAACTGGACCCTTAACTTCTCTTAGGAGGCTGGATCTTGGTCTTGTCTCAGAGTACCTTGGTGGTATGGGGCTTTGACATTATCAGCAATTGACGTCTTATAAGAATCCATAGCTTACTGATGGTTAACAAGCACATACAAAGATGTTCAATATTATTAGTTTTTAGAGAATTGCAAATTAAAATGAAATACTACTTCATGTCAACCAGGATGGCTTAAATAAAAAAATCAGATAACAGCAAATATTAATGGAGATGTAGAAAAATTGAAATCATTACATGCTGCTAGTGGAGATAAAAAGGTGATACAGCTGCTGTGAAAAACAGTCTGCTGACACATCACTATATTATTAAATATAGTGTTCAGAAGGAACCTGAATCCACACTCTGAAGTTTATATCCAAGGGACATGTGCATGTATGTCCCTACAAAAATTGTATGTGAATGTTTTTGAGTGTTATTTATATTGCCTAAATGTGCTGATATAAATGGAAACAACCCAAATGTCTTTCAACTAGTGAGTGGTCATATCTGAACAATAGAGTATTATTCATCAATGGAAAGGCATGGTGTTCTGATGATGAACTTATATTAGGCAAAAGAAGCCAGTCATTGAAGATCACATGTTGTAGGATTCTCTTTATATCAGCTATCCAAATTAGATTAAGTCTGATGAGATAGATAGTAGATTAGTGGTAATTTAGGACCAGGGGTGGGGTTTAAAGTGTGTTGGAGGGTCATGGCTAAAGGATATGGAATTTCTCTTTGAGGCAATAAAAAAATTCTAGACTCTAAAAATACACTGAAACCCATCAAGTTATATGTCTGACAGTGGTAAATTACATGGCCCCTGAGTTTTTTTTTTTTTTTTTTTTTTTTTTTTGGTCTTTTTGAGACAGGGTCTCACTATGCAGTTCAGGCTGGCCTTAAGCTCACTTTGTAGCTCAGGCTGGTCTCGAACTCACAACAATCCTCCTGCCTCAGCCTCCCGAGTGCTGGGATTACAGGCATGCGCCACCACGCCCGGCAGGCCCCTGAGTTTTAATATCAAAAGATTGTTATTATTATTTTTAATCTAGAGTTTGTTACAGCTACTCATGTAGAACTTATTCTCCAAGTACTCTAAACGCACTTAATCTTTGTAATAAGGCATGTTATTTGATCTTGTCTATTTTACAGACAGGTAAAACAAGATGCAAGGGAATGGAGAATCTTGCTGATGACTGTTTTGTTTGGGAGAGGAGGTGCTACAATCTCTTCAGTAGAACTAAGAGGGCTTAGAATTCTGCTGTAATCCTGGGCCACACTGCTTGGTAGAAAGCTGATGGTTGTGTACCATCACCTAGCTAAACCGTCCCTCGTTTTGTAGATGCACAAATAGAGCACATCTGGCACAGAGCAAGTTTATTGGCGTGGTCTGAAGCTCTGTCCATTGTATTTTGTCAACTGGATGCCAAAGGGCTATGGAGGACATGATCAAATCCATCCACACAAATGCAGACAGTTTTCTTCTTATAATTTATAATATTAACATTAATATTAATTATTATTTTTCTTGAGTCTGGAAGATGAGTTCAGTCAAAATGCATAGATGGCAACAGGTGGGTGTTGAAAAAGAAAACGAAGTGTCAGACTACAAAATTGGTTGGGGATTTGGGAATTTTAGAGGAAAAGTGAAATAATATGCAAGTGTATCCATGAAATAGTGCCTGTTTCATTCTTCATTTTGTATTACCAGAAGATTCCAAGGGAATGAAATTGCAAGAAGATCTTGCTTAAAGTCAGTGTGCTTTTTCATTATATGAGAGACTTTACCTGAACTGCTTGGGATCAGAAGTGGTTAGAACTTTGAGTATCCCCAGATTTTGGAGTATTTTGCTACACACAAGGAGTTATCTGGGGGATGGGGTCTGAGTTTCAGTACAAAATTATGTTTTATATATAGCATCAGATTCATTTTATATTGTATTTTCAACAGTTCTATTCAGGACACCAAGTTTCCTAGTGTGAAATCTTCTGCTCATGCTGTTGTGTTCGGGCTCACCATTTTGGAGCTCATGGTAGCAGTTTGGATTTGGTGGCATGTTCTGCTTCACAGTCAAATTTAGCGAGGAAGTAAGTGAAGAGTAGACAATGGAGAAAGATGGGAAAACAATCCTTAGGTTCTATTCAGGTGTTTTAATGTCACAGAGAATCAAAGAACGCCTTCAGAACTCGCATTCCATCAGGTTTTCTGCCGTGGCTCCTCCTCTTAGCTGTACTTCTGGATCAGACTCCCATCAGCCTCCACGCAGACCTCGGGCAGCTTTGGGGCTTCTCCTGCCTCTTTGCAGCACTGGCAGCTGGATTGTCCCAAGGTCTTCTGAATCTTCTTTGAGACTGAGCTCTCTTTCTGCTCCTTGGCATTTTCGTCCTCCTTCTGCAATTGCTCGGTTGCTGTCTTCACTTCCAGATCTCCTTTGCATGGCTGTGAGTGGAATACAGCTTCAAAGAGCATGCTGATATTCCCAGCCCTAAGTGCAGTTGCATCCGGCAAGGTTTCCCTTGGGGGAGAGGGGATTTATATCCCTGTGGACGATGTCAGATTGCAGTGTGCTCAAAAGCAAGTCATTGGTCAATGTCTGGCTGGAAAGCATGGGCAAGAGCGCATCATGCAAGAGCAGACAGAACAAACATGAGAGGAAAAAGAACAACACAAACTAAGGAGCCAGGGAGGCCTCCTCGATGCAGGGACAGAAGGCAAATGCAGCAGCAGCTTGGCAGGGAATGATAGAGGCGAGTGACGCAGTTTGAATGAAAGCCCATGTGCTGGACAGATTGAAGGGAATTTTCCCACAAGTCAGGATAAGCCTCCTGGGCCAATAATTATACATAAGCCACTGTGATGTAGCAGTCAATGTGAAAAGAATGAATAGTGATAGCTCTCCTGCTTAATTTAGGTAAGTGTTGATAAATGTTTTCAGTAATAGTGTAACCATATCCAGGAGAATAAAACAAGCTCAAGAATGAATCAGATGGAGAATTTTGGTCTTTTCCATTCAACCTTTCATCTTCATCCCTTTTGATTATAACATTGAAAATAATGATTTCAACAGTAGGCTATGATTATCATGTGAATGGGTTTGGATTAATTTACAAGCAGAGTCTTTCACTCACTCCTGTAAGTGCTGCTATACTGTCCATCACGACCATCTGGGCCTTGGATTGGCTGTGGAACAGCACACAGCACTGGGTCTACCTGTGTAACACCTTTTCCCTTTTTCTGAGTCCCAGCGCTTCATTAATTTTTCAGACTGCAACGTGCCCAGCCCCAGGCAGTGATGTGACTGGCATATGCCAGTCAGGGTTTCAGTTTCCTCTGGACAGTGATTAGCCCAGGGATTAGCATGCCACCCAGTTCAGTCTACGGAGACTTTTAGCTCCTGCAAGGATCTGGGGAAAATGGCTCTCCCTGGCCTAAGGGAGCATCAGAATGAGACTTGTGCTTGATCATGCTACATCCTCCTCTTTGAATGTAGCCATATGAAGACATCAAGCTTGCAGCCTTGTGAGTCATTTTGTACTGATATGGGGGCTTCTGCCCGCTGACCAAAAGCAGAGCCTTTGCAGATACTCTGAGTTGCAAGAATTGCCTCCCTCTGGATGTCTCATTTTATAAATAAACATTTATTTGGGCTGTTTTTAGTCTATTCTTTCCTTCTCTGAAATTAAAAACATTCTACCTGACCTGAATACTATATGACATTTTGCTTCACAACTGTGAGGACAGCCAACACATCCATCCTAGGGTATATGTGATGAGTTTGTCCCCATGTCCCTGGAGAATGATCTAGCTTCCTGCTGCCTGGCCTTTCAGTCACCTGATTTTGTGGGTACACATTTGCATCTTTACGAAAAAGCTCGTGAAGAGAAAAGAAAACAAAATTAAAAGTTTGCTTAAACAAACTGATCCTGCAAAATCTTTTCAGAGTAAAAGCTAAGGAAACAAATGTGTCTCTAGGGCTGGGGCATTCAAGGCTGTTAAGCAGGGCAAAAGTCCAAGAAGGGAAAAAACCTCTCACAAAAGAAGCACACTCGAGTAATTAGGGACTCAGGAAAGAAAGCTCAGATTGCAGCTCCAGAGCCATGCTTCCGAGCCAGTCAGAGCACCTTCAGAACAATCAGGCAAGTTAATTTCCAGGCCACATTGCACAAACTGGCACCTCTTCAGTTTGTCAGTGACCCAAAATCCCCACCAACCGACTAGTCACACTTCCCACCCCGTACACAAAGACAAAACGACCCTTCGGTGCCTGTGCACATTCATTTGACAGGTCAACGTAATACCACTGCAGAGGCCCCAGTGGAATGTATGCCTGGGGTGAGAGTTCCATGAGGAAGGAAATACTTGACTAATTGATATAACAACCTAATTGCCAGTGGAAGGCAAAAGACCATGCCAGGGGCTAGATGGTACAACACTCTAGTGTAGGATAAGGTACAACACTCTAGTGTAGGAATCTATAAGCAGAAAATAGGAGGTGAAGAGGGCTAGGAGATAGGCTATGGGAGAATACATGCAATAGGTCCCATCCCAACTCAAGAATGAGATGGCTTCTTGGAACGGTAGGGTTTGACATGAGCTCGGAAGGCTGTGGCAGGCACTTTCTTGCTGCGGAGGAACAACACCCAACGCCCACAACCTGAAGGAAGAAAGGTTTATTTTGGTTTGCAGTTTCTATTCCATAGTTCACTAGCTCCAGGGCAGAAGCAGCAGAATGGTGGAAGGGCGTGGTGGGAAAAGCTATTTATTCCATCTCAGCTATGAAGCAGACAGAGGAGGGAAGAGGCTTGCGTGAGATGAACGCATCAGCTGCTGTGACCTGACTCTTGAATGTGAGTGCTTTGGGGGATATCTTAGATTTAAACCATAAGAAAGGGTGGGTGGTATTTGAATCTGGTAGAGAAAAAGAAAAATGATGCTCTAAGCAGGGTGAATATATCATAGAAGAATGTTGTATTTTAGTGTAGGTGGGTTGAACACAATGTAATATAAATTATACTGGGGGGGGGGAGATTAATACCAAATCACAGAGACTGAAGGAGTTGGGTTAACTTGTCATTCCATAGGCCATATGGATTCATAGTGTTTGGGTGCTGGGTACAACACGCTCAAAACCGTGTTCTAGGAAGATCAAGCCAGCAATGCTGAATGGGATGAGCAAAATCACATGTCTAGGTGAGAAGCTATTGTGATGCTTCAGATAAAATAAAGTCCTTACTAGGAATGTTAATTAGCTTGTAAGAAATAGTTGACATGAATCAATGCACATAGTGAAAATGTTTATTTTAGTTTATAGTTTGGAGGTTTTGGCCCATGACCAACTGGCTTCATTGATTTTGGGCTTGTAGAAAAGAAGCCAAACTGTTCAGCTCAGGGACAGAATGGAGAAAAAAAAGAGGAGTATGAGGAAGGGTTAGATTCCTACTGTTTCATCCAATGGCACACACCCACAGAAGGTGTACCTTCTACTAGACTGGTCTCCTAAAATTTCCACCACTTCTACTGGAATCAAGCTGGGGACCAAGCCTCTGGGGGCATTTCCCATGCACACTATAGTGCTAGGGTTACAGAAATGAAGGGGCATAGGAAGATGTATTTGAAGCCTAAATATAAAGATGACACAAAGCTATTAATGGCTGAAACATGGAGAAAATTTCACTCAAGCTTGAGTGCATAATGTGAATTTCTGAAAAGATGGAACATGCCCCAGCCTAAAGGTTTTCATTTCAGGGAATGTCTTTCCTGCTGAATAGGTTAGCTGAAGTCTTTTGTGATTCTAAGATCTCCATCAGCTGACACAACAGTGAGCTTTGGAGGATTCCTGGCCCATAGCCTTTCTTAGGCAAGCTGTCACTGATGAGGCTCACAATGGCATGGGTCTTGGCGACACTGGATATTATCCATGGGAACCTGGATTGGGACCAGTGGGCCGCTTAGCTTCCATTATTAATCACATTGAGCTTAGAGATTTGCTAAGTTCCTTTAAAGGCAGTCTCATAAAGAATGTCATAGAGCATGCAAGAAAGGATGTGTGTGTGTGTGTGTGTGTGTGTGTATGTGTGTGTGTGTGTAGGGTCACTCTAGGATAGAATCTGAGCTCCTAAGCTAGAAGGATCTAGGTTCCCTGAGGCCAGCAGGAGAATGACTGCATCATATCCAGAGTTTCCAAGGGAAGGTAAAATGGAGGAGGAAGACACAGATTCTGTAAGGCCCTAGCTCTCAGCTCCCAAGAAAGTGTGTTTCCAGAGGTAGGTTTTACTATCTTGCCTTTTTATCTTATTAAAGAGAATGAGTCTTTCTTACAGTCTGGTTTTGTGATGGCCCTGATATTGTTTCCTGCTGCTAGCCCATGAGCACCATGTGGAATTGAACCCTTGCAATTCGATAGTCCAGCCCTGCACCTCAGCGCCCTGCAGCTGCTGCTTGGTCTACCTGGAGTGACCCCCCTTGCCTCACGGACCTCTGCAGAGCACTCTCCACCTGGACCTTTACTGGCCATCACTCTGATCTCCCTCTTGGCAGACTGCCTTCCCTAAGACTGGGGCCACCCCTGCTTCATCTGGCCGAGTCCTGAGATTGCATACGGAGGCAACACTTACTACATGAAAGAATAAAATAGTTGGTTAAAGTTCACCTACCTGGTTAGTGCGCAGGGAATTCCCCTTTGGAGGATGCAGCTCTTCTCACTGACAAATCTGAGGCACATGCTGGGCACCTTCCTTGCCCTTCAGACAGCCCCTGGAATGACTTAGGTTCCCACGTATGCTCTGGACTAGCTCTTTAATTGGTAAGAAATTAAGACTACTCAAAAGAGATTTCAGAAAGGAAAAACTGTTGTGAGGACACTATTTTATAGCCTCCAACGGCAAGAAACAAGTGATAGCTGGCTCTGTGAACTAGGGCTGCGAGCCAGGAGGCTGGCTGTTCCCCCCTTCTCCCATGTTCACCGAGTGCCCATCACACCAGGTGCTGTTCAGGAGGCCGAGGAGTCCACACAGACAGGACAGGTGAGTGTGGTCTGGGGGAATCGCATTCTGGAGGCGCAGATGTAGGCGATGCATAGGAAAGGCAATCACAAGATAGTAAGGTCTGTGAAAACAAGGGAGACAGTCTTATAAGCCCAGGAGGAAGAGCATCCTGGGTTAGAGGCAGAGGCAAGGAACTCAGGAAGGAGGGCATTTAATGTATCCTAAGAACAGACAGCAAGCCTGTGAGGTCCCAATAGGACTTTTTGGAATACTTCCCCTCTCTCTCTGTTCTTATCTTTCCCCCCTTCAGGGATCAGCATGACACTGAGCCTTAACTACATAGTATCATGACATCGCAGCTCTGTCTGCTTCTACCACCTGATCGTAGGTTCCTCTTTCAAGTGTGATAATCAAATCAGCCAGCTCTTCTCCCTTAGCAGAATCCTCCTTCATGATGGGCTAGAAAGCTGCCAAGGAGCCTTGGCACTTTTCTTCTCCCTTATGTCCTGGAGGAAGCCTCTTACTAAGACCTCCCTGCTTTCTCTCAAATGTTTCTTTAATCTTCATCTCCACTGGTACCCACTTCGTCTCAGTCTGAGCTCTCTCCCTTGCTCTACTGAAGTAATCTATTCACCGGGTCTCCCTATTTGCTTCCAACATGCTCATTCTCCATAAATAGAGTGGTCTTTAAAAACTTGCTGATAGAGGGGATAGCTCAAATGTGTCCCAAAATTTCATGCATTGAAACTTATTTCCCAGTGAAACAGGGTTGAGAGGTGGGACTTCTTCCTCTTCATCTTCTTCTTCCTCGTCCTCCTCCTCTTCTTCTTAAATATATTTAGTGCATGGTCTACAGGGTCTCACTCCATAGATTGGATTTGCAGTGATCCTCCTTTTTTCAGCTTCCCAAGCACTGGGATTACAGGTGTGTGCCACCATGCCCAGTCTCAATTGTCATTTCAGCTCACCCTGGGGGCAGGGCTGGCATGGCTTGTGGTACTGCGGATCAAACTCTGGCCCCTGTGCTCTGCCTAAAGCAGGTGCTTTAGCCCACTGAGCTATCTGGTTGGTCTGAGAGGTGGGACTTCTAAGAGATGATGAGGTTGTGAGGCCCCCAACATCCTAGCTAGGTGAATGTCTCTATCACAGGAGTGGGTTCCCAATAGAAGGTTAGGTTTAGCCCCACTCCCCTCTCACATGTGTGCTGTCCTGACCCTCACAGGATGGGGGCCCATTGACCTCCTACTTCCTGGCCTCCAGAACTGTACAAAATAAATCTGTTCCTTATAAATCACCCAGTCTCAGAGACTCTGTTATAGCTGCAGAAAAATGGACTACTACAGCCTTATTCATGGTGGGAATGGTGCATACTTGGGGTGGGTTTTTAGATTCCACCTTCTTGCTGGGAAATTATAAAGAGAGATAATACAGATTTAAATTTTTTAAGAATAAAGACCAAGCTTCTACTCTTGTCATTTTGGGACTCAATGCCAGTTTACTTTTTACTATGGCCTTGAGTGTGTGCTGTTCTCATAACTGTATTCTTCTTTCTGTTTTGTTTTGCTGACCACTTATCTGCACCCTGTTATTAGCCATGGATTATTATTGTGACACTAGAGATCCTGTTCTGCTTGCAAGGTAGGTTCTTCCTCAGAGCTGCATCTCTTTCTGCTGAAAGCCGCCCTGACATCTCTATCTAGGGCTATTTATGAGCAAATAGAGAGACAGTATCTTTGGTGAAACCTGAATTCCAGAGAACCACAAAGAATATGTGTTTTAGTAATCTATATGTTGTAAAGATTGAAACTCCGGTATGCTATCTGGCAGTTCTACCTTGTGCCTTGATAGACTCTCCCCCATCCAGCCAACAGAGCTTGTTCTACATCTGGCACATCTGGCTGCAGTTAACAAGCCCACATCTGAGCATTTCTTGTGATCTGTGGCCATATTGCAAGATAAGGTGCACTGTCACATGGATGGCAAGGCGTCAGGGGAAATACTGCCATATATCTTTCCTTTGACATGCTGCCTGCCTCATCTATGAAGAGCTGGCTGGTCACTGTGCCCTCAGCCTGCTTTTGATGGCACAAAGTATTTCATTTATAATGCTTGAAAGTTATAATCACCTTTAAGTTAGTTTTACTGTTGTGAGAGTGTTTATAACACACAATTTCCCTTTGATACCTCCTGTAGCTTTTTGCTCCAATAGTTCTATAGCATTAGAGTCTCATGGAACCTTTGATCAATAAGCTTTATTAAATGATCCAATTCACATTTATGAAATCTTTACTGGCCTCAACACTCTCCTTTTATACATGAGGAAACTAGAAACAAACCATTTCCACCCTGCTAACAGCTAATTTGCAGCTGTGTCAAGGGTCAATAAGTAAATGAGCTATGGATTTCAAGCAGATAATACTGGATTTAGTTTACATTATGCCACATATTTTTTCTACTGAAATAATTTAAATGCTGAAGGACCCTGAAAATAAATATGAACTTCTACCCACTCATCCAGAAAAGGAGACAAGGTCTTACGCTAATTCTCTCAATTTTCCAGAGAGCTAAAACTTCATTTAAACAAATTTACTTGAACCAGGTCAAAGCATATCAAAAGTTTACTTTAATATGACCAGATCAATGTTAAATTAATACTTTTGGCTGAGCTATTGTGTTGTATCTCTTCATAGAGAGCTGCTGGCCGAGACCTGTGATGGATTTATTTCTTTTATTCTGTTTTCATGTCATTTTTCCCAATAGGAAATCATGTGTATATGTTTTGAAGCAGTCCACACAATAATACAAGAAAGTAATAAATCATGAAAAAGAACATGCTTCTTGGTCCCGTTGACTTTTGATGGAATGCTCTGGAGTTCTTAAAGAGCACTTTTCTCTAAAGGGAGGCAACATTTCTCACACTGACATCGATGTGCCAGCTAGCTCAGAGTTCAGTGTAGCTCTACTACTGATAACTGACAAGATTTTTCATAATTCCTGGTTCAGCAGCAAGGATTCAGACTTCATCTTTTCTACATAGACTGGAAATGGTTTGTTTCTGGCTCCCTCATCTACGAAATGAAGGCATACACACTGTGGCCTCGGGTTCTCTGGGCAATTAGGGGACTCTGGCATCGATGAGGCAGCTGGATGCCCTTCATGTTCTTATTGCGAAAACCACTAGGGCATACCAGAGTCTTTTGTAAACCAACACATCATATATAGAGAAATCATCTCAGGTTAGATAAAGTTCTTGTCATTTGGTTGCTGAATCTTTTATTTCTCTTGGTCAACAGGATGAAAGAATTGAGAATGCTAATTAGGCATCTCTCTGAGTCCTTGAAGCAATTATGGTTTAAACTGCCCTCGATGGCCATGGATTTCGGAGCCCAGGGGGCCAGTACTTCTTTTGAGCAAAGAGGTCCATGTCTCATAGGAGCAGTGCACAAAGGAGTGTGTTTCTCTCTTCTTGCAGGGACATGATGGTCAATGTTTGCTTTTCAAAGCAGATTTGCCCAGAGCCTTGCAGGGTCGTCAGGAGAGAATTTGTTGGTTCCAAACTTCTAGCTTCTATTGGCTCAGCCTAGGGTGTGCTTTCAATTTTCAGCCCTTTTGAATAGCAAGAACTGGTTTTTTTTCAGCCAAATTTTAAAATTTTCCATGAAGAAAATGAATTTTAAGAAACAAACATGTATTTTTTTAATGTGTTTTGAATGTGTTCATATCACTCCATTAAACAATGTCAGAACATGGCTGGAAGGTAGGAGCTGAAGGGGCTGCTACTTAATGAGGTCATAATGAGGGAATATGGAAACTTGCTTTTCTTCCCTGCCGATTCCAAAAATCATAGCTTAATGGGATAAAACACATTTGGGCTCAAGCTTTCAAATAAATTAAAAATATTACTTAGGATAGCTTTTTTTTTCTCTTAGTTTATGATTACATAAAAAGGTAAAAGTTAATACTTGTTAATGTTTTCTTTTATTAAATCTTTAATATATAGTTGTTAAGAATCTGGTAATCTTGGTACTAAATAATTAGATATGATGACCTTGTACATAGTGTGCAATAAATACCAGCTACTACTGTGACTTACTATAACAATAAAGATTTATGTGGTCAAAATCCAAATTACACAAGAAAATTTTTATGTGCTTCTGTAGGAATATATTATTTACAACATTAGAAATTTGATCTAAGCAAACTTACTATAAACTTATGAATATATCCGTTATTTTTTTAACCTGAAAAGTTTAACTTATCAAGATAAAATTATTATGAATGCTAATCTGTGGTTGTAATGTTTAGTTTGCTTTGCTCACTTGATATGGCTTAAAGCACATCTTTGATTTGACGATACGATGGCCAGCTTAAGGCTGGTATGAATTCCATTCTGTTGGCTCAGATGCAGTGCTAATCAGGCCATTCAGAGATAAATGTCTAGGGGCCAGGGAGATGGCTCAGTGGAATAAGTGCTTCCCTGGCAAGCTAAAGGGCCTGAGTTCAATCCCCTGTTCCACCACCACCACCACCACCAACAACAACAACAAAAACATGCTATGGACAGAGATAAATGTCTAACATATAGGTTAATCTAATTAGAGGCTAGCGAGTAAATGAGAGATCCAACAAAATATAATGAAAATGATAACCAAAACTTATTCAGTAGTAGATATGGCCAGGCAGCCTACTTAGAAATGTATGTGAGTTCATCTATCTTATTTTTACAACTCAATGAGTTAAGCAAATGGCTGTGTGATCCAGACCTATTTCATAGGTGAAGATTCTAAGGAATTGATGTTTTAAATTGCTTGGGAGGCCACAGATTTGATAAACTGGAATTGCTTGGGGGTCATGGATTTTATAAACTGGAGTGGGAATTCTAGCCAGATAATTTGACTTTAGTGTCTATGCTAAAATCTTTCTAAAATATAACCACATGAACTAACATTTATATATAATAGTTTTTGATAAATCAAGATTATTTAACATAAATTGCCTGATTGTGGCACCCTTACTTATGAATTGGGGAACACTAAATAGGTGATCACATTTTATCTTAAGTAGATGAAAAGAAGAATGACTAACTTTGGCTTTCTTAACCATATTTTACCATAAACACTAATTCTAAAATGAAGTTGTCTAATATACCATATATAATCCAAAATTTTCTAGTAATTATATTAAAGAAGGAAATATAAGAAGGTGTTAAAATTTTAGTCATATATTTCATTTTACACAATATATCCAAAATATTATTCAATATATAACCAATGAAACATAATTTCTTTTTTTTTTTTTCCGGTGCTGGGGATTGAACTCAGGACCCGGTGCTTGCCAGGCATGTGCTTAAGCCACTGAGCTATCACCCTAGCCCTCAATAATACATTATTAATTAATAAGTATTATTAATACTTTTGAAAGTCATTATTTCCAGCCTCAAAATCTAGTGTGTAGTTTTCACTTTTACAGATGTCAGTCCCAATTAGCTGGTGGTCACTCGCTAATTTATAGGTGTCTAGTGGCCACTCTATTGTATACAAAACTCTGAACAACTTTTTAAGGAAAGAAAATTCACTATTTTAATCTCATTTCAAAAATGAAGAGAATAAGAAAGTCCAGTCATGCATCCACATAATCATGTCTAACTTTCCATATCTGCATTTGCAGTTGAGCTAACACTGACAGTTACATTTTCTCCCTTAGTATATGAGGCTGCACATTTTAGAACAATACTTTTTTCACAATTTTAATTTTGTTGAAGACAGAATGTCTAAGGAAAGAAAAATGGGCATGTGAGAAACTTAAATTTTTTAATGTGTTCATATCACTCCATTAAACAATGTCAGATTTAACATAAATCTAAACCTCCTGGGCAAAAATGAATGTGTAGAACATCTCATAGAAAAAGGGGGGACAGGGTCTTAAGGAAGTTACTAAGTGGGGAGCCAAAGCAGAGTCTTCCAAACCTCAGCCTCCAAGGGTAAGCATGGCCAATTCAGTGGCCTTTTTCTTCTCTGGATTCAGTTTCCAATGCACATTTACAAAGATTCGTTGTTTTTGACTCTTCATTGGCAAATTAGTAAAGAATACTCATAGAAAAAAGCCACATAATACTGAATTACATATAGTAACAAGTTGTAGTCCTTTTCTTTCTCACTCTAGTTAATAGGAAACAACTAATTCTCTTTTCTTTTCCCTCTTCCCCTTTCATTTCTCTCTTAGCTCATTGTGTCATTATAGCAAACAACCCGAGGTTATCAAAGAGGCAAATTTCTTTTGGCTTTGAAGCTCAAGAGCGTGGCGCACCATCATCTGATGAGGGCTTCAGGGCCAGCAGCATCACCTGGCAGGAGAGCATGCTAGAGAGATCACATGCTGAGAGCAGGGAAGGGGCAGGCTCACTCCTATAAATCCTCTCCTTCTAGACCTACCTTGCTCATGGACCAGCATTAATCTCTTCCCACGGGCAGTCAGGACTCAACTGCCACGCACTAGATACTATCTCTTAAAGGTCCGCCACCTCTCATGACCATCACATTGAAATTAAACATCTAACACATGACCTTTGTGGGATAAACTGTGTCGGACCCATGGCTTATCTAGATGGATATCTAGAAAATTTTCATACAGGTTGAGATCACTCCAAACACAGTTTCTCACATGCCCATTTTTCTTTCCTATGTATTTTTTTTTTTAATGGACACATAGTATTACATAGTATAGTTGAGCCAAATTTATTTAACCGTGTCACTAGTGGTGAGCACACAATTTGGCTCAGACTGTAGTTTCTATTACAAAGCTGCTACGACATACAATTCCTATATTTCATTATACCTTTGTGTGCTTTGATGTAACAGATCTCTAACTCTGAGATAGCTGGGGGAAATGTATACGCCGTTTGAATTTCGAAAGTGTATTGCCAAATTGCTTAATGGCCTGCCAGAAAGACATCTTCCTCTTGACTTCATCTGGAAGGGCCAGTATTCTCATTACAGGAAAGTGGCCGACCTTTCTGAAGAACGAGCTGC
Organism: Ctenomys sociabilis; assembly: GCA_004027165.1. Classification (NCBI taxonomy): domain Eukaryota; kingdom Metazoa; phylum Chordata; class Mammalia; order Rodentia; family Ctenomyidae; genus Ctenomys; species Ctenomys sociabilis. Next base: position 39,399 of record PVKA01016486.1, read on the forward strand.
TGTCACTTTCTTTCATAAAATGGATCTTAGATTTTCATTAGTTAAAATGTGTGGCTTCAATTGGTAATAACATTGTTCTGCTTTGTGGTTTCCCCAACATCAGTCATTCTGGGATTTATTATAAGCTATTGACATTCCACTGGTGATCTGCAAATGACAGAAAATTAATATCATGCTCCCAGAGCTCTAAAGGAGGACACTGTAGATTCTGGATCCAGGCACTAAAGCATAGTAGGCAGCGATGACTCACTCACCCCGGGAGCTGCCCTCTCGCTCCGTCCTTTAAAGGAAGTGTGACCTTAGGGTCGGCTGGTACTTTTCCCTCCCTGTCCAAAAATTTCCTTGGGAGAGGAGCGCCCCTCTCCCCTCCCCTTGCCAAGGTGAGCATCTCTTCTCTCAAGCGCCACCACCCGCGGTGCATGGCCGGTCCGCGGCCCCGTGCCAGTGTATGCTCCGGCTGGATGCTTAGTGGTCGTCACCACCGGGATCCTCACAACAGCCTGAACCAAAGTTGTGTTTTAGCTTGTGGGGCTCGAGAGCACGCGGCGCTCACAGCGGGCCCCCGCCCCGCCCCCGGAGCCCTCCGGAGCGGCACAGCGCGACACCGGCCGCCCGCGCGGGGCGCGTCCCTGTCCCTCCCGCCCCGCGCGGGCTGCGGCAGTGGCCGCGGGAGCACCGCGCACAGTTGCTGAACACTTGATCACTTCGCGCCGCTCTTTCCTCTCCCGCGAGTGGATTTCCTTTGGGAGCGTGCAGCTTCCCGGGACAAAGGCGTGGCGACCTGCGGTGCGCGTCGGGCGGGGAGCGCAGCGCGGAGGTGGGACGCGGCGGGCCGCGGAGGGAGAGGCAGTGTCCGCGGAGCCGCGGGCCGCGGCAGGTGCGAGACCCCCGCGGCGGGGTCTGGGCCCGCGCTCCGCCCGCCCGGCGGTTGCCATGGTGACGCAGGGCCGGCGCGGAGGAGACAAAGCCGCCCGCCTGCCGGCGCCCGGCTCCTCCTCCGCTGGCGCCTCCCGCTCCTCCCTGCGCCCCTCCTTTGCTCCCTCCCGGCCAGGCGTCGCCGCCACCCGGCGGCTCTCGGCTCCGTCCTCCTCCTCCTCCTCCTCCTCGTCCTCCTCCTCCTCCTCCTCGTCCTCCGCCTCTGCGCCCCGCCGCCGACCAGGTGAGGCGCGCGCCCGCGGCCGGGGAGGGGTGGGCAGGCGCGGCGGGGTGGGGTCCTAGGGGCGCCGGCGCCGTCTGCGTGCGAGCCTGGGGGGGCGCTCCCGGCCGGTCCCCGCTGGTCCCCGCCGGTCCAGCCCGAGCCCCGCGGCCTCCCCACGCCCCGCAGCCCGGGTCGGCGCCGAGCTCCGCGCTGCAAACTTCGCGCGCTGGCGGCACAGTCCCAGGCAAGTTGCGGTGCGGCGCGGGGGGCCCACCTGGCCCGGGTCCCTCATCGCCAGCCAGAGTCTCTCCTTGGCGAGGGGAGAAAATATTTACCTTGGGCTTTCAGTTTCCTGCTTCACTGTCTTTGAGGATGGGATGGGGATGTGGTGAGGGGAACGGATTTGGCTTTCCCAAATCTCAGGAAAGTCAGCCGCTCGGACGCTGCTGGCTGAGCGTGTGGAGGTGGCTTACCAAGTTCGCTCGGGTTTTGATTCTAAACCACCTTTGTCGTCGGCGGGGGTCTTGCACCTGGAACTGGATAGTGGGAAGGGCAGCCCGGTTCCCCAGCCTGCAGGACCAGAGTTCCCACCTGGACGAGGCTTTGCTGACCAGGGTACTTGGGCGCCCAGGCTATTGCTGTTGTTTCTGGAAGGTATTGTGTGCATGCTTTAAAGAACTGGGGAATGCCTTCGTGTTTGTACGCGTGAGGAAGCCAGCTTCTAAGAGCGCTCTTGGGAAGGCGCGTAGCCGGGCGGTGTTTGCGTCAGTGTTTATGCGTGCGGTGGAAGACTTGAGTGCAGTTGCCAAGGTCATTAGGGTGCCAGGTGGGGAATTGCCCAAGTCTCTGTGCCCCTCCTTTCTCTGTACCCCCAAGCCTGGAAATCATTTCGTGATACTTAATTTATTGCACATACGAAGAATAAATTAAATATATAACTGTGAAAACGTTTTGGGATACTTAGAAATGATCTTACCTGTAGTAATATGAAACACAGATAACAGGTTCATTTTCAGAAATACAGCTGATCAATTTAGAGGGAACTTGTATGTCTGTTGATATGATTTAATTGGGAGAATTGCTATGGATAACTGGAAAATGATCCAACATTAAATTATATACTCAATATAGAAAAAGTGTGGAAGTTGGAATAGGTCAGTTGGAGAACCTGATATGGAATGCAAGGAATTATATTTTTGCTAGAAGGTAGGTAATCAAATAGTGATCCGGATGGTTTTGATTTATAGTTAGTTAATAGTTAAGTTGATATAGAATTCTGGGTATTATAGCTACTGGAGGTGTCAGTACAGAGTGGTTATCTAATATTCTTTTTTTCTCTTTGGGGATTTCAACATCTGTTAGCATGCTGATTACTGGGTTTTTAAGTCGTAATATTTGCTAGCAATTTTAAGTAATGTACTTCATTAGGAGACTGTATTGGAAACTAAAGAATTTCAGTTTCAACAGTTTGCAGATTATGTTACAATTTGGTTTGTTTTTGAATTGCATTTTACTTGAAGAATGATTTGGATGCTTTGCTAACTACCCTTTGATGATGGCAACGAAATGGTACATTTATTAAAATGAAGTAGATTTGTTTTGAGAAGATAACCAAGAGACAAAACAAGTATTTTCTCACTTAAGCATGAAAGGCAATCAGAATGTGGAAGCCTAAGCATATTAGATAGACTCAGAATATAGTTTCATACTAAACAAACATCATTTTTGTGTTCTTTCTAAGGTATCAGGGACACAGCTGCATTCAGATCTTTGTTAGCCAACATTCACGGGTGCTGAATGTACTTGCAGCCAGATGAAACCCACGTTGGCAGTTCTAACCTCAACCTTCTCATAGAAGCCCTTAGAGTCAATGCTGAAGGAGGGAGATGCCTGGTGTTAACTTAGCACAATAAGGACTCATGCTCTTTGCCTTTGCTACCAGCCTGCATGGCTACAAGATTCATTCTAGTTCAGCACCTTCAGAGCTGTATCATTTTCTGCCAAAAAATAAAATCATTAAACAGAAACAAACAGTTATGTATTGTATGCACTGCTTGGTGGTAGTGGTGGTGGTAAAAGCTCTGAAGCATGAAATGAAGCTTGTGTCAGTGCAGGGAAAGACTTGTCTGGCCTGTTTATGTGTGTTACCAGCATTCAGAGGTATGTGCATAATCAGGTAATACAAAAAAAAAAAAAACAAAAAAAACACAAACCACTGTGGTATCCACAGTCTCACCTTTAGAAATGCAAGTGGAAATCTACTTTATGATGTCTGGCTTAGATTAGCCACCTGGTGGAAGCAAAAAATGGTCCTGCACATCCTTAGTCAGAGTAGACGTTATTTTTCACTGATTCACTGGAGTGTTTTGTCTTCCTGCATCCTAGGCATAAGAGTCTTAATTTTATGGAAAGGCGTGATCCTCATTTTTGATATAAGCAGTAAAATATGATCTAGTATTAGCCACCATAGTCTTTGTTCTATCTGCAGAATTCAGTTGATCAAGCATATCTAAAGATAGGAAACAAGCCAAGAAAGGCCCTTTTAAAATTCGGATTAATGTGATATCTGTGCCATTGAGTCTGTTTTTTTTTTTTTTTTTTTTTCTTGTCACCATATAAGCCTGCATGGGCAGCCTAAAGCTCCTGAGGCTTCTGCTTGTGTTTTTGGGTCAACATTCCCTTGCAATTTCTAGTTGCACTGTGATAACATGATTACTGGCTCATAGCTTAGCATCTAGCGCAGTATGTTGTAACATTTGTAAGAGTACATTTGTGAAGGATGATTTTTTTTAAAGAATGATTTCTTCATTATCTAAACAGTTAGGTTTAGATTTGTAGCCTCGGAGAAGACTGGGACCCTGAGACCACAAGGAAAAATGCTATACATACTGGGAATTGTTAACTGGCCCGCTGTGCACTGTGGGTATTGATCATAACTGCTGTACTGAGAAAAGGCACAGAGACACATGGGCACGGTGACAGGAAGTGGTGCCTAGTGGTGAGGATTGTTAATAATGATTGATAGGGGCTGAGAAAGTGCCGTTAATAATGATAGATAGGGGCTGAGAATGTTCCATTTTTCTGTGCACCCAAAGTGAAGGTAACATGTCTTATGCCCTTCTGTAAACCACAAGTGCTAGGAGGAAATGTATGAATTTCTACTTGAGTAATATAAACATAGTGCAAAATAAATGATCGGTTCCATTATCTGCAAGTTATTTATAGTCATTTTATCGTGTTGTTTTGGACACCAGTCAGTAAATGTTGGCCAGTTTTCTTCTGTATATTCCATGGTATGTGATGAAAGTCGTCCTGAACTCTTGTGGTTGAGGAAATACTTGTTTTATAACCGCTATGATTATTTTATTTATAGCTCGTTATATACAACATCCAAATAGTCTCCTGTGGTTTAGTTTGCAGTGTTCCTTTTTAAAGGGAACAACTTGTTAATTTCATAATACTTTTAAAAAAGTTTATGTCCCCTGAGTTTAATAAAATGAGTGATTTAGCTAATTTGTAATTCAGTCAGAAAAATGTTAGAAACCTAGTTTGTAATGGTGTGCATTTAGAAAATGTTATAATCTTTTAATCTTTCACATTTTGGACTTTCACAGAGATGGTATAGTGGATAGAAAAATGTGGGATCCTATTAGGCGATTGATTGCTTATTTCCCCAGGCTCTTGAATTAGATCTCTTATTTTATAATCAGTTGAAAGTGAAAAACAAGGTTGAAGGGTCTTAGGAGGGTTGATTAGTGCTCATTGAGAGCCGAGGGCTACTGTGGTCAAGGCCAGGAGCGAGCAGAGGAGGTAGAGGCCAAGGTGGTGCTGGGGCTGATCTCCTCTTTAAGGCCTCTGGAGACTTCCAGCGATTAACCGAGGTCTGTTTACCTAGGAGAGGGCTTGGGAGCTGGCTTCACCCACACAGTTTTGTAAAACGTGACTCCCTGGCATTTGGTTTATGTGCACTTGGGACGTTGTAAACCAAAAATTAAAGCCCAAGAACAAAGGTTTTCATGTGGGTAATGTAATCCAATTGGTCAGATACACAATTAAGATAATCAAGGCGGTACTGCAACTAGAAAACAAAGCTGTGTTTTTGTCTTAGACAAACTGTGTTTGTCTACGCTGTGTGTGATGTATTTGGGTGAGGTGTTGTGTTTCGGAGGTCAGTTGATTGGCGACCATGCTGTCTCTCTAACTATAGTTATTCAGGGCAGGCGGCATTTCACCCAACTTGATCACTATGTGATGTGTCATGCACAGTTGTATTGAAGAACAAATGTTTACGCAAGCTCTTGAATTATAAATTACCGTAAAAGGTTTCTGTATGCTCTTGGCTGGCATGTTCTCTTATTATATATTGGCTTCTGGAGACCTTGTTTAGTGTGACTGCAGTCATTTTGATTTCCATCTGTTTTCAGTCATGAAATCAATCAGTCCCTTACTGGTTCTTCCTGTGGGCCAGGCTGTGTTTTAAGAACTTTACATTCCTCACAAGAACCCAGTGAGAGTACTGTCATTATCCTTATTTTATGAATAAGAAAACTGATGTGATTGCTTTCTGTTATGTTAACCTAGAGGTATATAAAATATACTACCAGAATCCTGGCGTATGTCCAGCAATTCAGCCAACTGTATTTTCCATTCACTGATAAGTAGTAAGTGTAAAGGTAGGCACTGGTAATTATGCTTGGGATTTTTTTTTTAAAAACTTATTTTTTCTATTTTTTAATACAAAGAAACTCTAAAGTCACAGAACAAGACGCATAGAGTATACTAGGACTTGTAGCCTAGGACTACCTTTGGAAGGTAGTCCATCTTTCATTTGTTATGTGTATTGGTGTATTCAGCGAATACACATTTCTTATAGTTAGCTTTGCTGTATTAAGGTAACTGTATCTTGGAAATATTTGTCCCTTTGTATTTCCTTATGGGACTCCTCAGTCTGGGCTTACTTGTTCTTCCTTGGCTACTTCTAACCTGTTGTAAGGAATAAGTGATTTTTTTTTCTCACTTTTCCTTCCTGTACAATAGAATTTGGCTGGGGATATAGCTCAGTGGCACAGTGCCTGCCTGGCAAGTATGATATGGTGAGTTGGATTATGGGGGAGGGGAAGAAGATCTTAGGTTGTGTTTAAAAATAAATGCATAAATTTTTGTGCTTAGACTATAAGCTTCTGAAGAATAAGAACTGTGCTCTGCTTATTTCTAGTACCAAAGATAAGGTGAGCACAAATACATACTTTCAGTGGATTTTTTTTTTTTTTTGTGGTACCAGGGATTGGACTCAGGACCTCCTGCTTGCCAGGCAAGTGCTTATCCTACTGAGCTTTCTCCCTGGCCTCTTTTAGTGGATTTCTAATAAGTGGTCAACTTACTACACCCAGCTGAATTAAACTAGCTTGGTGCTGGGTGTGGGTGGCCCGCCTGAGGGTTGTTGCCAGCAGTGTTAAGGCAGAACCGGAGAAGCTGCTGGAACGCTGTTAGGGATGCTGTGTGAAGAAGCTGTTGGAAGCTGCTAGTTCTCTCCGGCTGCTCTGCTGGAGGACCTGGTCTTGTTGGCTTTCTCAGTGAACTTTGGAGGAGCTTGGATCCTCATCTTGAGCATCATTTCCTGGCTCTGGAGGGGCAGATGGCGCACTGCTCAGCCTCATGGAGAAACTTGTAGAGTTGGCTTTCCTGATGGGAACTCGGCTTTTCTCATTGCTGGAGAAACTCGGACCTCACTGTCACTGAGGATGGCCGTGGTACTGTTGGGGGAGCTCTGCTGCTTACCTGGAGCATTGCTTCCTGGCTGTAGCTTAGATTCCTCAGCTTGCTCACACAGATCTTTCATCCTGCTGGTACAGACTTCCTAGCCTCCACTGCTGACCTTTGGGCTTTCCCAGCACAGACCCATGAAGTGGACCTGCATGAGACTTCGTTGTGGGCTCTAGGCCTCCAGTTGGACTGGTGAAAAGGCATTGCTATGAGCTGTAGGCCCTCAGTTGGATTTGTTAGTATTTAGTGTGTGGATAGATTTCCTGTACTTGTAGTATGTGATTATTAGGTGCTTTGTTATAAAATACCTTTATAAAACATGTCCTGTACTATATTGTTCCCTTGTAAAAACCCCAAACTATGAAAACCCCAAAGCTCACAGGGCTGGTGAGGCATGTGGTGCCAGGGATCAAACTTGCTCCCAGTATTTGCCTAAGCAGATGCTTAGTCAGCTGAGCTATCTTGCTGGCGCTTGTACTTCTTAATTATAAAAATAATAGTGGTCCTATTAATCGGTTTTGAAACTGCTTCATTAATCTCTGTATCTCAATAAAATTAATAAAAAAAATAGTGTTTTCTTTTTCAATGCTAAGGATGAAGCCCAGGAGTTTGCACATGCCAGATTTGCACTCTACCACTGAGCTATGTGCCTGACCTAAGATCTTATTTTATGTTATGTAAAATTATTATGTTTTAACCTAGTCCCAAAGTCAATATTGTTTTAATGTTTGAGGAGACTGGTGCAATTTCCTCATAGTATTACCTCTATTATCAAAGTTTCAAAATGTAGCATGAGGGTGCTATAAAGTTATTTTGAGATTTAGTTATTTGAAGTGTATCATTAGAAATCAACGATCACAATTTCATTTTCAGTTTATCTAGATTCTAATGCTCCTGTCTTGAAAGGTTATAAATAAACATAAAAACAGTAGCTAGCTTAATTTTATATTGGCAGTTATGATTAAGCGTTTGATTATTCTAGTCAGAGGGAGTAGAAAATGGATTTTCCAAAATAAATTTCCTGTGTTTTTAATGTTCTTAGTGTTTTAGCTGCTAACTCTAATCTCCTCTGCCCCCATAACACATCTTCATGGTCTCCACAGAAGAATGATGAAGCATTTTAATCTCTGGGATCTATTTTATTATATAAAAGTAAGATTAAACATGAGACAAGCATCTGTAAAAGTGAGTAATTAAGCAAAGTTCTGTAGGTTCTTTTAATAAATGTTATAATAGCTTCCATTTATCGAGCATTTACTTGGTATCAAGTATCCCATTAAGTGTTCTATACAAGCTGTCTACTTTGATCTTCACAATAACTTTCCTCATCTATAAAATGCTAATTAATAGCTTATCCAAGATTGTGCAGAATACATAAATATAACAATAAGATCTGGGTGGATAAACAACAATCTGCAGTTGACTGTGTTTGCTTTGTTGATTGCCAGCAAAGAATGCCTTCCTGCTTTGGAAAGAGTGGCAGTTTAGGGGTGCTGGGAGGTAGATTTGGAATGGCAATTGTGGTCACCGGGTCTCAGGAGGACATCGAGGCGAGGTCTCAGGAGGACATCGAGGCGAGGTCTCAGGGGGACATCGAGGCGAGGTCTCGGGGACATCGAGGCGAGGTCTC
>PVKA01016487.1:0-19151 GCA_004027165.1 Ctenomys sociabilis
TTATTGAATTTTTGATATAATTCAGCTATAAAAAAACCTGTAAATATAATATCATGTATGCACCTTGTACAATACCAAAGCGTTATGAAAACAGTTTGCAATGTATTGATTCATCGACTCTGTATGGTTAAGGTGTTTTGAAACTGTCTGATTGACATTTGTATTTTAATAAAATAAAAATAAATGGAAAAAAAAAGAAAATGACTATACCGTCAAAATTACCATACAGATTTAATGCAACATCAGTACAAATACTGTTAGCATAACTTACAGAACTAGAGAAAACATGTTTTCCTAAAATTCATTTGAAACCAGAAGAGATCTAGAATAGCAAAACCTATTTTTGGAAACAAAGGTAAAGCTGGGGTGTCACAATCTGTGACTTGAAACTATACTATAAAGTCATTGTAAAAAATGGTACTGACAAAAAACAAAACAAACAAAAATAGACCTGAGGATCAATGGAACAGATTAAAAAAAGCAGGCACAACTCTAAACACACTCAGCCACATTCTTTGACAAAGGTACCAAACATGTTCACTGGAAGAAAGGAAGCCTCTTTAATAAATGGTGCTAGAACAACTGACTACACATGCCAAAGACCAAAACTAGGCCCTTGTCTATCATCTGCACTAAATTAAAATAGAAATGGATCAAATATCTAAATATTAAAACAGAAATACTAAATCTGATGCAAGATAGAATAGGTAGAACTATTGAAGACATAGGTGTAGGCAAAGTCTTTATGAACAAAACCCTGATTGTACAGGAATTATCACAAAAATAAACAACTGGGATCCCATCTCATTAAAAATCTTTTGCATACCAAAAGTAATCACTAACAGCATAAAAAGACAATCCACAGAGTGGGAAAAAATTTTACCAGCAGTCCTTCAGACAAATGACTAATATCTAGAACATCAAAGAATTGATAAAAATCAGATCCACCAAAGTCAAAGCCCCAATCCAAAAATGGGCTTTTGGGGCTGGGGAGATGGCTCAGTGGAATAAGCACTTCCTTGGCAAATGCAAGGTCCTGAGTTCAATCCCTGGTCCTGCCAAAAAAAAAAAAAAAAAAGAAAACAAAAATAGGCTTTCAAGATGAACTGACACTTCTCAAAAGAAGTACAAATGACAAATAAATGCACCAAAAATTCAACATGACTGGATATTTGACAAATACAAATTAAAACAATACTGCAATTCCATCTTCTTCCAGAATGAATTGCTATTATCAAGAAGACAACTAATAACAGTTGCTGATGGTGCTGTGGGGGAAAAGGGTCTCTTCTTTACTACTTGTGGGAGTGGAGGCTGTTGCCACCACTATGGAAGCCAGTGTGGAGATTCCTCAAAAATTAGGATTAGAAGCCCAATTGACCCAGCTATTATTCTTCTAAGTATCTTCCTGGAAGAATTAAAAGCATCATACCACAGTAATATATGCACTGTCTTGTTTATGTTGGCACAGCTTGCAATGCCTAAGTCTTGGGAACAGCTCAAATATCCATCCACAGAGGAATAAATAACAAAGATGTGTTTTTTAATCCTTCAGCCATAATGAAGGTTAAGATTGAAACATTTGTAGTTAAATGGATGGGATAATAATCATAAGTGAAATACTTTGGATAAACATGTCAATATTCATTATCTCTCTGATGTGAGAAACTGGTAGAGTAAACAAGAACCAAAATGTACAATAGATATTGTGAAATATGACAAAACAGTTCAAAAAGAAAGGAACTAGGTTGGGGGATGGAGGAAGAAAGGAAGGGAAAGAAAAAATGAAGAAGGATAAAATGCAAACCGAGCTTTGTGACTGGGGAAGGGAAGAGGGGATGAAGTGAGGGAAGAGGAGTAGAATAAAGAATCAAGTTATATAATGTACAAGTACAAATTCTCTATAATGAATGTAATTATTATGTCTGAGATGAATGTACTCATAATTTCCATTAATTTTTTTCTGTGTTTTAGGGAATGGTCTACAGTGTGTTCAGCGTCTTACTACTAGATCAGATTTATGGTGATCCACCTGTTTATAGCCTCCCAAGAGCCAGGATTACAGGTGCGTGCCACCATGCTCAGTTTCAATTGCCTTCTCAGCACACCCCAGGGGCAGTGCCAGCATGGCAGGCTGGGAATCAAAACCCGACCCCTATGCCTACTTGCAGGTGCTTTAATTTGCTGAGCTATTTGGACAGCCCTCCATCAGTTTTTTTTTTCTTTTTGAAAATAGAAGATAATGTTTAGAATTTTCATCTTGATTATTCTGTATGCTGATATCTGCAATTTAACCAACTTGCACTGAGGACAGGAATGTGTAATATAAAACCCAGAACTGAATACCTCTCATTTTGGTCTTCCAAATGTGTACTGTTTCTAATGTTCCAATTATTATACTCTCTTTAAAATAAATTAAGACAGAAAAGATAAGTAAAAATTGAAGATTTCTTGAAAACAAGCACCAATATTCAATTGTTTCCCTAATCTTGCATAACTAAATCTGTTAATCTGAGCAACAGATTTGTAGATAAAAATATATCAACCATTGTTAATTAGCTATTCCTGTTCTGAAAATCTATAATATATGTGCTGTGGTATGTTACCCTGTTTCTATCTTTTCTATTTGTTTTTGTTTGTTTTTACTCTTCAAAATAAAATAAAATAAAGTATTTACTTTTCAGAATCGGGGATTGACTTCAGGATCTTCCACTTGCCAGGCAAGCACTTATTCTACTGAGCCATCTCCCTGGCCCCATAAAATTAAAAAAAAAATGAATGTGATTATTCCGCATGCCTAAATTGTAGTGATAAATTCAATTCAATTAAAAAATAAGCTTTCAGCTAATAAAGGTTCCAATCCCATCTCTTCTACCACTGTTTACTTTTCACTCAAGGTAGCACACCTCTTTTTTGAGAGACCTTAGTAGGCTCATGCCTGTCTCCACCCTGTCCCTTGCTCATACTCACTGTAGCCTCTGTGTTGCTTCCCCAGAAGTTGACACCTCCAGCATAGCTGGTAATGTTGAGCACAACAATGCCTTGCAGGTTTGGTAAGGAGATGGCTTCTCCATCACACTGAAAGAAAAAGGGTCTTGTTGGGTAGCTTTTCAGATACCAATGTGAAATGACAGTCACAGAGATGGGGGCCTCTATCTTCTCATCACACTATCATTTTTTTTATCTATGAAGTAGAAGCTCCTTTTAATGCCTTCCTCCCATGAGCTGTGAGCAATGATCACAAAGTTAAAGTACTGGAAGAATCAGTGCTATTGGGGAAAGGTGATTTTTAAGATCATGCTATTTCCTGTGCCCGTGCCTTGAAAGAACAACTCCCTTTTCTACTGACCTCTAGGTGTACTCTTTCTTCCAGTTTCCTGTAAGAGCGCTGTAAAAGTTCTTTGCTTCCCAGAAGGCCATACCATATCTTGTTCTTAAAGCGGCTACTGCAGAGAGATTAAAGTAGAAAGTCAAAGTTAGAAGGGGAATAAGACAGATAGATGGAGAAAGACAGGGAGGGGGACCAGCTTATTTTTCAAGTGCCTTAAATGCTTTCTTAAGATAAAGAGACATGTTACATAGTAAGTGGACACCAAGGGGCTGCTAGGACAGTATTCTAATGCCAACACTTGCAGAAATGGGCTCATGGAATCCTTTGAAGCCACAATGTCCTATTATTGGTAAAATTTCTTCTCCTTGCTACTAATATTTGTCCTAACTTGGGACAAACAGGCTATCTTTAAAAATATGCTCATACAAAATTTCACTAAACAAAGTAATAGGAATTCAACAATGGTTGCCATATGTGAAATTATGTGTTGTTGCTAATTTTTTTCTATCACTATTTTGTATTCTTTAAAAAAAGAAAAAATATGTTCATAAAAACTGTTAGCATAGTTATCAGATGCACACCAGCTCTCCTGGCAGTGCTATTCCAAGAGTACACAATTTTAGCTGCTTAGACTCAATTTAATATATATTAAAGTGATATATATATATATATATATATATATATATATATATATATATGTATCACTTGGAGAGCTTTTATTTAAACACTATAACCTTTCATTAAATATCAAGAGACTTGGGAGTAGAGATGGAAGGATAAGGTCCTACTATCTGTAGGATTTCTGATCAGAAGAAAATAGGCAAGGAGATGAAAACCACTAGAAATAATGGCTATTTCAAAAAATCTTTTGTTTGTTTGCTACAGGGTCTCTACACAGTTCAGACAAGTAGTGATTCTCCTGTCTCAGCTTCCCTAGTGCTGGGATTACAGTTGTGCACCACCATGCCTAGTTTTAGTGGCCTGCACAGCAAGGCATGTAGTACTGGAGATTGAATCCAGTTCCTTGTGCTTCACAGGCAGGCTCTTAGACCACTGTCTCCCCAGCCAAGACCAGCTATTTTTTACAATGCACTTTTCAAATAGAGCCACAGAAATGAGCCATCATAGAGAATGAGTTGAAATAGAAAAAGGCTAGCACAAAATTATTTGGACTCTGTTCAAAGCCACAAGTTTTCTGTATACTTTCATTTCCTCATCTATCAAAACAGTGATTTAGTTATGTGGAAGTGTAAAAGTACATGGAACAACCAAAACAATTCTGAAAAAAGAGAGAGGAAAAAAAGTGGAGGACTTTTATCTCCCATTTTCAAAACTTATTAGAAAACTACAGTTATCAAGACAATGTGTTACTTGCATAAAATAGATACATAAATTAATGGAATAGAAGTTTACAGAAATAAACTCTTACATTTGTGATCAATTAATTTTCAATAAAGATGCTAAAAAATTCATTGAAGAAAGAATTGCTTTCTGAAAATGTGGTGCCAGCATAGTTAAGATAGCTTTATACAAAAAGATTAATTTAAGCTATTAGTTCACACCACACAATAGTAAAAGGAAACTTAGGAGCAAAGTTTCAAAATCTCAAATTAGGCAAATATTTCTTAGACATGGCATCAAAATCATGTCCATAAAGAAAGAAAATTAATCATTTGAGCCTTACTAAAATTCTGAAAGTTTTACTTCAAAAGAAAGCATCATGAAATGTAAGAACAAGCAATGGATTGGGGAGAAACAATTTGTAGAATCTTATTTGATAAAGTACTTTCTTCTCACATCAGGCTTACTCCAAGAAAGAAATTCTAGTGGCAGTGGCATGGAAGAGATCAAGAAAATGTGCTTCTTTTTACTTAAAGTCTGAGGCTGCCTTGGGGGAACGTCTATAGTATAAAAGTACCAGAAGGTTGCAAGTAGACCACTACTAGGTGGAAAAAAGTCACTGGGCTAAGAGGAACCAGATGAGGAGCACCAAGAACCAATAGGCCAGTCTTTGATAATTTGTAGCTTTGATGAACAAAAATAGATCTACAACCATTATTAGGCCCCTGTTAAGCTCTTGCAGTTGGAATGAAGGTAGGTATTTTGCAGAATTGAGTCAAAGAAGTCTATTTTCAATGAGAGTAACACATGGAGTTATATTTACCCAGAAGTTCACAGGCATAGATTATGAAAGGAGTTCCAAGTTCAGGAAATCAATGTAGTTGTCACAGAGCACCTCAACAATGGGGCAAGCTGTCCACCTAGGCTAGTCTTGGAACCAGTGCATTTTGCTCCCAAAGGACCTTTTTCTTTGTATTCTTTGAGAGTGATAGGGAATACAGAAATATGTATGTGTACTGTGATCATCTGTACACATGTAGGGAGGGGAGATTCTTTTCCTTACTTATATTGTTCAGGGTGTTCTTCTCTTCTGGTGTTGAACTCCAGAGAAATTTTTGCATCCAATCCAATTCCAAAGTAGTTGTTCATAACACACTTTTCTTTGAAGTGTCTGAAATTAGCCAAAGAAGAAAGCAAATGCTGATGGAGGAACGAAATGCTGTTGTGATTGGGCTTTAGAATTTATTGCATAATGGAAAACCAACCACAGTTTTCTTTTTGAAAATCATTTTTTTATTTGGGACAGGGTCTCACTATGCATTTTAGGTCATGGTGATCCTCCTGTCTCAGTCTCCCCAGTTCTGGGATTACAGGTGTGTGTCACCACACTCAGTCTTGGTGGCTGTCATGGTATGCCTGGGGTTCTGGGGTTAGCACAAAATGAAGTACCGGGGATCAAGCCCAGGTTCTTCTTCTTGCCAGATAGGTGCTTAGACCACTGAGCTACCTCCTCAGCAGCCCGCATAATGTCCTTCAGATACACATATTGCGTTAACATCTAGCATGTTAGTTGTAAGAGAAGACACCTAGCTAGTTGGAGTTCTTTAGTGGGACTGAGATTCACGATAAAGAAGCAAAATTCAAGATGTCAGTGATATTTGAAGACCTTGTGTATCAGTAGCCTATATTTTTTCCATGTATAAGAGAAATATATAGAATTATCAACTTATTTCCATGACAACATTTTTTTTTTTTGGTGGAACCTGGGATTGAACTCAGGCCCTTGCGCTAGCCAGGACAGCGTTTTTTACACTAAGCCATCTCCCTGACCCCCATAACAACATTTTTGAATACGGCACATATGAATGTATCCTGAGAATTAAGTCTATAGTATTCCTCTCAGTATGTCTAATTCCTTTGTAGTATTTTTACATTAAAATACAGAGTAAGCACATATGCAGAGGAAGATACAGGTAAGAGTGCAGATATTTATATAAGAAAAAAAGTTAGGCAATCTTTCAAATCTCCTGCATCCATGAAGGATGTCAGCATCAAAATTGGTAGTGTGATGCTTTTTTACAGTTCCCATAAATTGATTAGGTGTATCTGTTCCCAAGTATGCATTCAGTGACATTGTATCAGCAGCTTGAAATAGGTCATGATTGGAGAACATTCTCTAGGAATAAATTGTGTTCAAAATGCTGGTTGTTAAACACCTGTCAATGCACGACTGATGAAAACACATTAGGTAGATCTGCAAAAACTCAGATCTAAATTTAAGACAATGGTAACATAAAACAGAGTTGGGGGAGAGTTAAAAATAGGAATAAAAATTGTTTTCTTCAATTATTTAAGAAACCATAAATAGTTGTTAGTTGTGCCTTTCTTTTGAGAAACTGAAAATGGGTACAGTTTCAGTATTTAATCATAGATAACTTTTTCATTTATTACTAAACTGACCTTACATAATTCCTGTAAGAGTTGCTTCCCCCCAACCACAGCCTAGAAATTGGAGTTCATGTAAGTAATGTCCCAAATGATTCTGTTAGCATCAGTTAGAGAAAATGATTTTGAATATCTTTAACCACTTATGGTTAAATACAACAGTGGAATCACACATCCTCTATAATAAAAATAGCTAGCATCTATTAATTGTGCACAATAATTATAGTAACTGCTAATACATGTAGCATTTAACTATGGATTCCAAGCTGCTCAGTGTAAGAACTTTTCATATATAAATTCATGTGAGAAATTCTATAATTTTCTTCGTTACATGTGAGGAAACCAAGGCTTACATTGGTTAAGTCACTATATAGGTCAAACAACTAGTGAGTACAGTCACAATTGGGATAACCTGAGATTGTGCTCTCAACCAAAGAGAGGAAGAAGCTGAAGAAGAACCAGTAAGAAGAAGGGAGGTACAGGGAGCAGGGAGGGTACAAGTGGGGTAATTAGATGAAAGCGATCTAATAATGTTATATGTAAGTATGGTTTGGCAAAAATGATATTAATTAATCTTTATAATTAATATGCACTAATAAAAAGATAATTGGGTTAAATACTTACATCATTTCAGGTGTAAAATATAAATGTTCCAAGTCAAGGTTGTCTAGGTCTTCACTTTTGAGAGAGGATATAGAAGACAAAGTGGCACAACGAGAACCTAGACACAAAGGACATTATCTTTTATATATATATATATATATATATATATATATATATATATATATATATATATATGCAAAAAGGCTTGCCTATCACTTGTACTTGATCACATTTACTCTGTTGGGGTGGGTCTAACTCAGTTGACTTTCTCTTGAATAATACTCAGGGTTCTCATTCTGAAAAGGGATCCTCTTAGATGCACAGTAACTTCACCATCAGAGTCCCCTGCTGTGGACTCCTGTCTCCTCCCAGAGTACAGGACACAATGAGAAGAAAAAGTGAGAAAAAAATAGGGCTGCCTTGGGGATCTGAATAACAAGTTGTTCTTGAGGAATAAAAGGCTATGAGGTCTCTGAATAAATGCCAGAACCTTGGTATTTATTCACTGAAGAAAATGGTGAGGGGATTGTGGCTAGATGTGCTAGACACGTGGCAAGGCTGGAAAAACATTCTTATGGGAGGGACAGGAACAGCCAGATTTAGGTTATGGTTAATGAATAACTTGCTTTATAGCCAATTCTGGGAAAGAACTTTCCTTGTGAGCCATGCAAGCTTCAGTAAGGATATTATTTCATATTTTAGATTCATGGTATCACAGCTCGCTAGCTGAGCACAACCATAGCCACTGATAACAATGTTAGTCCATACTTAAGCACTTGCTTTTACAAAGATATGTACACATCCTGATCCACACTCACTAATTAAACTGAAAGCCAAATTTAGGGAAGTCACCTCTACGCAGCCTGCACTACTTGCGAGTAAGTACTATCACACTTGGGTCTGGGTAAGGGTGATGTGCAGTCCTCCACACTTGACTAAAAGAATAGTAAGGCTAGGCTGCTTGTTTTTGGCAGTGAAAACTGTTTCAAAATGAGTTTCATTAGGAAGGCTTTTCAAAAGTGCATACTTGGGTCACTAATTTTTTTGTTGTTGGAACTGGGGATGGAACTCAGATCCTTGCCAGGGAAGCACTTATTCTACTGAGCCATCTTCTCGGCCCTAGAGGTCACTACTTTGGACAGTGGTGTGAGATCTTAACAGTGTGAGATTTTTGGAAAAAAAAGGAAGACTGTCTAGTAGAATAAGATTGTAGCTGAACGAAGATGCATAATACATTTTTTCCTTTTAATTTTAATTTTTATTACTATATGTTTCAGTACATAATGATTACATTTCTCATGGAAACTGGTATGTGTGTCACACATCTTAATTCTATTTTCTCCTCTTCCATCCCTCATGCTCCCCTCTCCTCCATTTTGTGGTCTCCTTCCTCTTTGCAAAAGGTTTATCTCCCTTTTCCTATTCTCCAACATTTATGATGCTATTTATTTACATATTGAGGTTTCTCATTTAAGCGAAACCATACATTTGTGTTTGATTTATTTCACTTAAAACTATAGTTTCAGGATACATTCTTTTTTCTTTGGCCCAATTTTATCCTTTATGGAAAACTATGTGCCACTGCATATAAATGTCACACATTTTTTACACATATTTATTTTGGGGGAACTATCTAACACTGATAAACTTAGAATAAAAGAAAAGGAAGTGAAAGATCCTTACGGTGTCTTGGACTCATCCGGTTAAAATCCTCTGAGTCATTATTTCCCAGGATGAAAGGTGACGTAAAGTTCTTAACTGATATCGTCTGTCTGCTTTCCTCATCCAGAACTACAGAGAAAAAGTGGAAGGGTGGAAGGGAGGAGAAAGGGAGAGAGGGAAAGAGGAAAAGAAGAGAATGGTTTTTCTTATTTATTGAACATTTACTGAGCATCTGTTTTGTTTAGTCAATGTCAGGCAGTGTGGTGATAGGCAACGAAGACTCTCATTTGAGTACCACCTCTTCTCCCTGATATGTTTCGTACTCTCGGTTTCTTTACAGTGTAGGTTCCAGGTCTTCACACATCCATGCCTCAACTTTCTGTTTTATGAATTATTCTTTTTCTTCTGGACACTTACTACATGCAGTTGTGAGTAGAAGTTTGGGCAAGGAGTAGGAGGAGGAAGGGTGGGAAAATTTCTACTTTCTACCTCCATTCTGCTACTTCATTTACACATGTGACTTTTTCCTAGACTTGAGACTCTAGGAAAATGCTACTCTTTTCCTCCGATGTCTCATCCATACTCAGGACATTGGAGGGATCATATTCTGTCCACAAAATTACATATGTATAGCTCAAGGGCTCAGCCTGCCCAAGGCCCATGTGTTCAATTCTTATCCAACCAGGGAGTTTTTATTTATCCCACAGTCACAAGTTGACTGCTAAATCTAACATATGTATTAATGGATCAGACAAAGAATCAGTTATGTCAGAGTTATGGCTCTATCAGATTAATTTGTGATTTACTGCTTGGGAACTAACTATAGAAACTGATACAAAGAGGGCATTTAATTTTTCACAATTCAGAAGGGAGATTTCCTTTCATTCTTGAAAACATGGATAAGGTTGTAACTAAAGGTACCAAGGTGCTGAGTGGACTTGACTAACCTTATCAGATACAAAAGTTACATTTCTTGTTTTATAGGTCTTGCTTTATCTTGGTCTTAACCATCTAGCAGAAAAGTATAAAAACGAAGTATGAAAAATAAAGCTATATTGATATGCTGGGTTGTAAAAGGCTCAAGTCAACAACTTCACACAATTGCAAGTCCTATGGACGACCCACTACTATTATGGGCCACTGGACTATATTGGAATATTTTGCTGAATTCATACACCTACAATGTTTAAATGACAATGGAATACCCTCTCTGACACAACTAAACAAAAGAGGGGATAAAAATGAATGAACATTTTGTATTTGCATATTCAAAATAGGAAGAACAGATATACAGCTACATTCTCTTAACTCAATGAGTAAAAAAAAATTTGTTCTAATAGTGTTTGTGGACAGGATATCATGTCTGCATCTTGTACAATGAAGAATCACTAAGACAATATGCAATGTATTTATTATTGAAACTGTCCTACTGATTGGTTTTGAAACTGGCGTATTACTATTTGTTTCTCAATAAAATTATTTAAAAAAATGGTATCAAGATGGCAGATGATACCATTCTTAGAGGTCAAAGGCCAGCAAAGTAGCTTCCTTGTTATATGAGATTTTTTTGCTGATTCAAATAGCTCAGTTACAATGTTTTTTATTTGTTTTTTGAAGAAGCATTGTGAAGTAGTCCCCAAAATATTAAAAGGGTATTTGAAAGAGTTTTTATACTGAATTAGAAGCATTAAAATAATGTCAGAGCCATCAAGGCCGCTCACAGAGCCCTTAACATTCTGCAAGACCTATACAGATAAAACACATTTCTTTCTAAAATAGTCATAGGCATGCCAATTAGAGAGAAACAAGAATAGGTGAGAAAAATTCTATGACAGAGTGAAGGTTGCTATGCCACTTAGCACTTGTAATTGTTTAAGATGAGTGTTAGTTGCAAAAAATAAGTGAATAACAAGAGTTGAATGCCTGGGAGAGTTAGATGCAACATGAATATAGAAATTGGTTATTGTAACTGTCCTACTAATTATTGTACTGTCTTGATAACCAGTTTTGAAACTGTTTCATTGCTATTTTATCTTTTTTATTAAAGTTAATAAAAGATAAAATAAAATATAGAAATTGGTCTTGTTTTGGTAGTGAACTCACAGTGAGGGACATATGTCAAACATCCCTTGGAAACTTTACTCTACCTTAGTCACCACATCCCCATGCTTCTTACCTTGTTCAACCTGGAATATGATAAGTTTCAAGGATTTCTGGAGATTCTGGGCCCTTGTGGCCAGCTCCAACTTGCTCTTGGTAATATGGTCTATTTCAATATTTAAGGGCTTTCTATCTGCTTTGCCACTGTCTGCATGTAGTGTAGCACTTTTCTCAGATGAGGTACCTGCTGCTTCTTCAGCCAAGACATCAATCAAGATACTGAGCTTATCATACATTAAGTCACTCTGTGAGGGGAGAAAGAAGACAGATATCACTATGAGGAACCAGTGTTTAACAGGAAAGAATCATGAGTTTGGATAATATGACAAGAGATGGAAAGCTAGTGATTGGGCAGAAATGCTGAGCACAGAAAGCCACTTGTGGAAAGATGAAGTACATGGGCAAAGAAATATATAGGTACATGTAAAAACCAAAGGGTGCTGGGGGATTAAGCACATCATTTGTTTCTGAGCAAACCTCAGGCAGCAATGTATGTTTCCACATCTTTCTTGTGATATATAACATGGTAAACTTGAGAAAAATTATGTATTTCTGGATGAGCATTTTCACAGGCAAGTCCTATGGAAGTGGATATATCTGCATGGACATTGAAGTCTGCCTTTGTACGGGTGTGCATGTTTGAGGACATACACATGCTTCGTGATTATGGCTTAGATTCTGCATTATACCATTTAGTAGTTTGTGATCTGAGGCAAGTTACTTAACCTCATTGTTCTGCTATAATTTAGGGTAGTTGTGAGGGTTAAATAAATTTATATGTTAAAAACACTTAGGACAGTCTCTGGTACAGCATAAATGATGTGTTAGCTATTGTCACAGAGGTTAATGTGGCCATATTTCTAGTGTCTATTAGTGTATACATATTTTCAAGTATGTTGTTTCTTTCTTTCTTTTTTTTATTGTACAGGGGATCAAATGCAGGACCTTGTACTTGCCAGAGAGGCACTTATGCCTCTGAGCTGTCTCCCAGCCTTCAAGTATGTTCTGGTATAAAATCATGCATACATATGTTTGGTGTACAGTTGTTTGTAGTTGTGGACATTTATCTAGATAAGTAGAGCATGCGTAAGCAAAAATAGTGCCGTTCTTTATTTAGTAAAACATGTAAGTTGGTGAGGTTGAACCTATCCTATCAAGAAGGCTTATCAGTTAACTCCTCCTTACCTTTCTTTTATAATTTCGCTTGAGAAATACATTTGCTTTTATGGACTAGGGAAACCTAACTCCACAAAGAGTATTATACAGGGCCAACCAAATAGCTCAGTGGACTAAAGTACCTGCTTAGACAGGAACAGGGACCAGGGTTTGATCTCTGGCCTGCTTGTTGGCCTGCCCCTGGGGCGCACTAAGACAGTGACTAAGACTGGGTGTGGTGGTGCACACCAGTAATCCCAGCACTTGGGAGGCTGAAAACAGGAGGTCCACTATGAGTCTGATCTATATTATGAGACCCTATAGTCTCTGTACTAAAATACATTTTAAAAAAGAGTATTATACAAAAAATAAAGAAACTTACTTTCAAAATCACAGACACTACCGCTGTATTGTTCTCTTTTATGTGATTCCAGGCCTTTGCAATATCAGTCACAAAATCTTCCACTGCTGAGCACAGGAATCTGGAAAGGTGGGACCGATGGTATGAGATGACCTAAACACTGAAGCATACAATCCTTTCTTCTAATGTCATCAGTCTCTTATCTTCTTTGTCTTTTTCTGTCTCTTTTATCCCTTCCTCATTGTCCTTCTCTTCATAACCTACCTCCCTTTTTTATTTTTTTGTACCTGTGTTGACACACACACACACACACACCATCCCCAAATTAGTCCAATTTCATACCATTCCCCAAGTGAACTGTTTAAAATAGGATGACTAGCACATCTTAGTTTATTTTGCTGAAAATCCATCAAAGTAAATTATTGTTTCAACTTAGGTCAGCTTTTTGCTCTGGGTCAATCAACTGTGGTTCAAGGGCCCCCCTAATAAAGTATATAATGATGCAATAACAACTCTCTTGTGGAGAATGCTTTTCAAGGGACTGGGCAGGATGCACCCAGAGAGTCCTGGGTGGAATAAATGACCACATATTTAGAGAGGAAAACATGTTACTTAGATTGTGAGAAAAAAGGTACAGGTAGGTATTGCAGAGACCTTTCTCAGCATCAAAGATTGAAAGTGAGGTTTTTGTGTGGTTGAATGATATGGGATCTTGTGTTTCTCTTCTGAAACCTTCCTTCCTAATACCTGGCTTAAATATTTTTGAAGATGTGTGTGTGTGTGTGTGTGTGTGTGTGTGTGTGTGTGTGTGTGTGTGTGTGTGTGTGTGCAGCAAGAGGCCTTGTCTCAATCTCATCTCTCTTTCCTAAAATTTTCACTCAGGGGTTTGGAGGCTTGAGTTGGAAGAAATCTGATTTGGAAAGATGAGTGCATACATCACTTCAATATGCCAGGTTTTCAAAATGAACCCCATATCTGATCTGGAAATAATTTTTGAGGGGTGAAAACACCCAAAAGGATGAGAGTTAATGGAAGACTCACCTGCTTGCAATGATTATCTCTGTGGGGTACTTGGCCTTCAGAAGTTTGTTCAGCTCAGCGGTTGCAGATTCTAAGTGTTGGATGGCAGCAGCCTAGGAGTAAAAGAAATGCTCAGCCACAGGATCATTCATTTGTTTATTGGTACACCTTAGGCATATCCAATAATCATGTTAATCATAGAGAATTTGCACCTGTACATGATGTGCCTCAATTAATTTTTTCCATTTCCCTACACTCCCTTCAACTTCTATTCCCCTACTTATTTACAAAAATCCTTTTCATTTTTCCTTCTTTTGTATTTTTTCTTTTCTCTTCCATCCTTTCCCACTCCCCTCTCCCTAGATTATTCTATAGCTCGAACATTTTCTTGATATTTAACATAATCAGTTATATATTTTGATCCTTATTTACACTTTTAGGTTTTTACACCAGAGAAACAATGTGATATTTAAACATGTGTGTCTTGATTTACTTAAGAGTATGGTCTCAAGATGCATCCATCTAGCTAGAAGTCCTGTAAACTTGTCCTTCTTTACAATAGATTAATATTCCATTGCATAAGAACCACTGGTATTTTTTTATCCATTCATCTGTTGATGGGCATTTGGGCTGTTTTCTTTCTTTCTTTCTTTTTTTTTGCGGAACTGGGGATTGAACTCAGGCCCTTGATGTTGCCAGGGAAGCACTTATTCTACTGAGGCTGCTTTCAACATTTAGCTATTACAAACTGTCTTGCTATAAACATGGGTGTACACACATCTCTATGATATAATGGTCCTGTAATGCTGTGATACTCTAGTGGAAGATGATATAATGTTTTTAAGTTTGTCAGGAAGATGCCAAAAGGAGAATAACTGGGTCAAATGGAACTGGTAGTCCTAGTTTTATGAGGCACCTCTACACTGATTGCAATAGTAGTTACACCACTCCACATTCTGACCAACAGTGGAGAAGGGTATCTTTTTCCCTATGGCCCACCAGGTTAATTTCTTGAAAAGAGCATTTCTTTTAGGATGAGACAGAATCTATATATTGTTTCAATTTGCAGTTTTTGAATGACTAATGACATTGAATATTTTAAAATATATTGATTTGTTATTTCTACTTCTTCATCTGAGAAGGGTACCGATAAGTTTTAGAGGCAACA
The DNA here is from genome assembly GCA_004027165.1 of Ctenomys sociabilis. Lineage (NCBI taxonomy): Eukaryota > Metazoa > Chordata > Mammalia > Rodentia > Ctenomyidae > Ctenomys > Ctenomys sociabilis. The sequence continues at coordinate 15,247 of PVKA01016487.1, forward strand.
GCAATTCATACTAGGGCCATAACCTATCAAGTACATTTATCTCAGATGCCCATTGTTTAATTGGATCTTTAGATTTTGGGAGTCTGATGCTTTTTAAAGAATATTTTTAATGTATTTATTTGATATAGGGTCTTGCTGTGAAGCTCAGATTCATAGAGATCCTCCTGTCTCAGCCTCTCCAGCACTGGGATGACAGGTGTGTACCACCACACCTGGTTTTGCTGCCCAGCTTGGTGTGGGGTTAGCATGGTATGTAGTACTGGGAGCTTGCTCTGCCAGGCAAGCACTTGGACCACCAAGCTATTTCCCCAGCTGGAGTCTGAGTTTTTGGAGTTCTTTATATATTCTAGATGGTAATCCTTTCTCTGAGGAACAGCTGGCAACAATTCTTAGCACATTGTTGTTGGAGACCATAAATTATAAGTTGAAGCTAAGATCTGGAGGCCTTAATAGAGACATTAATGGTCTTGTAATGCTGTGATACTCTAGTGGAAGATGACAACAATTTAAGATCACTATTGCCCTCCAGATCATCTGGAACTTCCTCCAATTATTGTGAACCCAATAAGTGGCAAGTTCAGAGTATCTGATGGTCTTTGACCATCCTTAGACATTCACATCTCTGTCACCCTATCAGGTACTATTAAATTTTTCTCTGCCTATTATTTCATCCTTGTGTTGTATCCCTTAACAGGCATTTGGGAATCTTGGCCAAGTTTGTGATATTTGGCACCTAAACAGGGGCATTCTGATTAGGACTAAGAGGGAAGATCCATCTGAGTGGAATGAAGAGGTCAAGATAATGAGAAGAAGCCGGGCGTGGTGGCGCATGCCTGTAATCCCAGCACTCGGGAGGCTGAGGCAGAAGGATTGTTGTGAGTTCGAGACCAGCCTGAGCTACAAAGTGAGCTTAAGGCCAGACTGAACTGCATAGTGAGACCCTGTCTCAAAAAGACAAAAAAAAAAAAAAAAAAAAAGTTCAAGATAATGAGAAGACTACATAAGACAAATTTGGAGAGATTCAAGCCAAAGTAAAAAGGTACTTGTCTGTGAAAAGTTTTCATTTAGCTGGGATAATGGGGAATAATTTATCAGTAAAAGAACAAAGATTATATATATAATATTTTATTATATATATATTATATATATAATCTGTTATTGAACTTGACAAAAATGTTACATGAAATTATTATATATAATTTGTGGTTTCTGCAGGTGGAAATCTTGGATATTAAAAATTGGCTACCCTATTCCTCATTTGAAAAGAAGTAGTTCCTTTTATTTTTTTTTATTTATTTTTTTAAAATTTTATTTATTTTTTATTTTATTTTGTTGAGAAACAAATAGCAGGGAACTTTCCAGAACGCGCTGAGAGGTGGAAGAGCAGTGACTGCTCGACCTGCGCATGGCTACCCGCTCCTTCCTGCCTACCCAACCGCGGCCTAGCCCATTCACCGCCTGTAGAAAATGGTGAAAGAAACGATTTATTATGACATTTTTGGGGTCAAGCCCAACGCTACCCAAGAAGAACTAAAAAAGGCTTATAGGAAACTGGCTTTGAAGTAGCATCCTGATAAGAATCGAAATGAAGGCGAAAAGTTTAAACAGATTTCTCAAGCTTATGAAGTGCTCTCTGATGCCAAGAAAAGGGAATTGTACGACAAAGGAGGAGAACAGGCAATTAAGGAGGGTGGAGCAGGCGGAGGCTTTGGCTCCCTCATGGATATCTTTGATATGTTCTTTTTTTTAATTTATTTTTATTTTATTAAAATACAAATGTCAATCAGACAGTTTCAAGACACCTTAACCATACAGATTCGATGAATTAATACATTGCAAACTGTTTTCATAACGTTTTGGTATTGTACAAGGTGCATACATGATATTATATTTACAGATATTATTTTAGCAGATATCTCTTATCAGTGAATTTAGAGTGTAGTTGATTACTTATCTTATATTTATACCTGAATTATATCAAAAATTCAATAATTATTTACCAAGTGGATGACCATAGTACTAAAAGCCAACATAATATCCTGTCCAACCACCGTTAGTGCAGATCTTGCCTCTCATAGAATTATGTAGAAGCACAGCGTTATCTATCGCAACTGTACTGTCTATACACACACATCATGATTTTTTCTTTTAACAACCCTTCCTTTGTCTACACCTGTCAAAAGTGGGCACTCCATTGACATTCAAGTAACTTAGGTGCTTGAACTCGACACCACAATCCAACACAGTCCAGCATTCTGCAACCATAGGGAGTTATTCAAAGAAATTGTCGGCCATATCCATTTACAACTCAGCTTAATATTATGGGCTCACGATGTATACTTCATTTCTATACTTTCCTGCTGGATGGTTAAGACCTAGGTAGATCAAGACTTATATACCAACACATGAACTTTATATTTCCTATGTGGTCAGTGAAGTCCTCTCAGGGTTTATCTTGTAGTCCTGTACATTATTTTGTAGTTCCTTTGTCTGTGTCATCCATGTGGATGAGTCACGGCCAATGCTTGACCAGTTTGCTCTCTGTGAGAGCTTGAGAGAAAGTTTTCTCTTCATGTGACTCTCCCAAGGCACACTATAGAACTTCAATCTCTTTCCTCTGTGGCTCCATAATCTCCTTGTTCAGAAAATTTGGAGCTCACCTGAGTTTCATGATATTGCAGTACAGGTTCTCCTATGTCCTGAGTCTTCGCTGACCCTGAAAGGCTAGGGCCAAAATGTTGGCTGGCATTGTGGCTCTTCTATTTCTCCAACTCTGACTTGTGATCTTGGGTTGTTAATCATCCAGAAGAAAAGCTGATTAGTATCCTGCAGCATATGCCATTCACTTTGCCTTATCTGACTCAATTGATTTTACTTGTTGTACGTTTCCTTTTGTATTTCTGCTTTTTGCTTGTTGTACTAGGGAGACTATACAATATTTACACATGTGTGTCTGGTTTATTTCACTTATGAGTATATGTTCAAGTGGCATCCACTTCAGTATAAATACTTCAAACTTATCATTCTTAATAGCTGAGTAATACTCCATTATATAGAAATACCACATCTTTTTCAACCATTCCTCATGTGATGAACATCTTGGTTGTTTCCAAGATTTTGCTATCACACATTGTGCTGCTATAAACATAGGTACACATATATCTCTATGATACATTGTATCCAGATCCTTTGGGAAAATTCCCAGTAGGGGGATAGCCGGCTTGAATGGGATTTCTAGTCCTACTCTTTTGAGGAGTCTCCACACTGACCTCCACAATGGTTGTACCAGTCTACATTCCCACCAGCAGTGGAGAAGCATTCCCTTTTCCCCACAACCTCTCCAACATTTGTTCTTGGTTGATTTCCTTATGATAGCCATTCTTTCTGGAGTGAGAAGATATCTCAGTGTTGTTTTTACTTGCATTTCACGAATGGCTAGCGATGTGGAGCATTTTTTCATATATTTGTTCGCTTCTTTAATTTCGTCCTTTGAGAAGTGTGTATTCATCTCAGACGCCCATTTCTGAATTGGGTCTTTAAATTTGAGGGCCCTGTTGTATCTTAGTTCTTTATAAATTCTAGACAGTAGTCCTCTGTCTGATTGCTTATTAGTTAGGATTTTTTCAAAGTTTGTGGGTTGTCTTTTCACTCTGTTGACAATTTCTTTTGACATGCAGAAGCTCCTTAAGAAGAGTTGATCCCATTTGTTGATTCTTTCAAGTGCGTCCTTTGTGAATATATGTTTGCTCATGAACTCTTTATCTACCCCTTTGTCTTCAAGAGTTCCTCCTACTTTCTCTTCCAGGAGATTGAATGTTTCTGTTTTAACGTTTAGATCTTTAAACCAATTTGACTTTAACTTAGTGCATGGTGATAGAGCTGGGTCAAGTTTTATTTTTCGGCAA